>PVKN010002908.1:0-39975 GCA_004027915.1 Capromys pilorides
GGAAGGAGGAAGGGAGGGACTGAGGGAGGGAAGGGGAAGGAGGTGGGGAGAGGGAGGGAGGTCAGTCAGGTGCAGCTGCCTGCAGCCATGGGCCAGACCCAGAGACAGCCGCCAAGCGTCTCCTCTGACTGACATGAAGAGCTGAAGAGCATCTCCCGCCCACTTTGGGGATGGGAATCTCCGCAGCAGCCGGGCAGCGGCCTGCCTTGGCTGATAGGCGTCCGGGTGTGCATGCACCTGCCGCCGGCTGTGCCACCTGGGGGGAGAGGCAGCACCTGCCTCTGCCCAGCGCCTGGCTGGGAAACTCCGTCACTGCCCGTCCTGCTTCTGGGACAGGGCAGCCGTCCACTAGGGACAGCTCTGTGAGTGGCCACGCCCTCGGGTCAAGGTTCCGCGTTCACCAGGAGACAGCCTCCTGCGGGGCTTCTCCCGGGAGGCAGCCCCTGGCGGAGGGCAACCACAGTGCGAGTGCAGAGGAGGGTGACGCGGGGCTCCGGCAGGCCTGGGTCCCAGCCGGGTGTGGCCCGGGCAGGAGCCCTAGCACAGGCTAGGGAAGCGGTGGCCCTGGATGTCACAGGGACTCGTGCATCTCAGACCTGTCCCTGTCATCAGCTCTGCTGAGGTCACGAGAGTCAAGTGAAGCACTTACACCCAGTCCCTGCTGACCCCCGCCCCACCCCCTGACAGACGGTGGCTGCCTTCACCCCTGCCAGCCCTGACCACACCAGGGCTTCTGCAGAGGTGTGGCCTCCCTTCTGAGAGGCAACTCTGCCGCTCCAGCAGCCCAGCCCCACGGGCAGCACCCGAGCCCAAGCCCGGAGTACTCACCCGATCGCCCTTGATGCCCATGTCGCCTTTGAACCCAGGGAAGCCATCTTCACCCTGAATGGGGAGAGCTTGCCTGGGTCCACAGAACGGAGCCTGCACAGCTCCCGTGGACCTGCACTCAGCACCACGCCGGATGGACAGTCAGGCCGGCACCACCCCACGCTTGTGACACCCAGTCCCATTAACTGGCCCAGCTCAGTGGCCCGGGTGGCCGCTGGGCCTGGTCCAAATGGGACCCCTGGACTCAGTGGCACAGGGCTCACCACAGCGGAAAGGAACAGATCTCACCTTCTCGCCCTTGGTGCCCTTCAGCCCACGGATGCCATCCGCCCCCTGTGCAGGTAGGAAGAGAAGGCGGTGGTTACCAAGGTGTGCTTGGGCGGGCCAGGGGAGGGCACAGGCCCAGTGGGTGGGGCGAGCCGGTGCCCCCCAGGCAGCCACCTGCCTGCGAGGGGCTTCCAGCCGGGAGGACCAGGCCTCCTGCCCCAGGCTCAGCTCTGCACAAGCTCATGCCTGGCCCCTGGCCCTGAGCTCCAGATCCACCTGTCAGAGGCAGGCACCGCCTCCCACACTGGTGTCCCTCCCCGGCCTTCTTCAGGGCCCTGGGGATGGGCCATGACACGGGTGGTTTTGCTCATTTGGAAAGCAGGCCGGTGAGGCTTTAACCTCCCTCCCGTGCTGGGAGGGCAAGGCCCACAGAGCCGGCAGGATGGTGCCTAGCCCAGGCCAGGCACTGAGGAGGCGGGCTCTGTGCCAGGGGATTGTTGGATCTTGGCCCTGCGTGGACAGCGAGTGGCAATGCTGATTACTGACATCAACGGTATCTTGGACAGCCACATCTCCTCCCTGGGAAGCATGACATTAGGGCAGGGCCTACCAATGCTCTCCAACACGGTGCCAGGCCCAGCCTCGGCCAGCACAGGTGACACCCTGGAACACAGCACGGCTGACAGGGGAAGGCTGCGGCCTGCCCAGAATGGCATGGGGGGGGCCCTGCTGCCCTCTGGTGGCCGGAATGCATCACAGCCAGCGCTGTGGTTCTGAGCAGTTTCCCTGGGGCTGGGGCAGAGGGGCTGCAGGAAGAGGGGGCCAGTATAGGGACCCCTCGGGCTGGGGCATGGTGTGGCCCTCGTGGCTCACGCTGTCTAGAGGGACAGCTGCTGTGACTCTGGAAGTACCAGGCTCCATTGCAGGCTGGGGGTCCGTGTGGAACCTAGACACCCCTTCAAAGGGCAGGCAGGGAGAGCCCAGGGAAAGGGGAACGGCCGGGGGCACCACCGGGGGGCTCCGGTGCTGGGGTGCAGCTGGGTGTATGCCTGACAGGCTGACACCCCAGGTCCAGCAGCAGAAGAAAAAGAGGTAGGTGTGGACCACGAGAGGGGAACCCTGCCAAAGGGACAGTGCCCTCCAGAAAGCCCAAGGGCCCGTGCCCCTCCTTCCACACCAGGACCCAGAGCACAGACACCACCCTGAGTGGACAGCACCCCTGCCGATGAGAAGCCTGCTGGTTCCTCCAGCCTGGGCCTGCAGCCTCGGGGACTAGAGCAGGAGACGCATGTTTCACTTCTCAGTCTCCTAGTTGATGGGATCTGGGTAACAGCGGCCCGCTGGGGTTTCTATCTCGAGGCCTCAGGCACTCACGGCGGGCCTTTGGGGAGGTGAATGGATCACAGCAGCACAGCTGCGGGCGAGGCGGTCACCATGGGTGTGACCCCGGGGCTGATCTCCCCTTTCGGCCTCTCCTCTGACCACTCCGCTCCCTGTCCACCGTCACTGACCCAAGCGCCTGCCCTCCCCTGGCCCCTCTGCCAGGCCGTCTTGCCCTGGAGCCTACAGGCCAGGAACTGACAACATGAACCAGGATAAACTCCCCTCTTTTAATCTGTTGACCTCAGGTACTGGATCCCAGCAACCAAGGCACTGAGACAATACAACAGACTACGGAGGACGCTGCCAAGGTCCTGCCTCAGTGGGCAGTGGCCGCACCCCTCGTGCCCAGGACCATCTTTTCGAGCCCAGCAGGGGCCAGGCTCCGTCTCCCAGCTGAGAGCAGCTTCACGCCTGGATTTCCTTGCTCTTTCTGCTTCCAATCTAACCAGATTGCTCATGTCACGAGTGCATGTTAATCAGACAGGCAGATAAGAGCATCTTCCGGGAGCATTTTAAGGCAAACACCTTCCAGCGTGCGGGAGCCTCATGCAATTAGCCATGCACGGGAACCGCCAACGGCTTGGGATCCATAAGATAAACACGCATCTTCGGCTCGCATAATCAGCACTGCTGATAAATTACCGCCCTTCTCAGACGTGTTAGGCATTTTGCTGGTAAAGCATGCTGCGGGGGAGCCCAACTCGCCCCAAGCTGCTGCCCCCTGGAAAGTCCCTTCTGGCTGCTCTTGAGCTTGGAGCATCCTGGCCTCTGGGGCCTGGAAGCTGGAACCACTTGGGGACAGGGAGGGACACTTGGTCGGGAGCACACAAGGCAGCGGCCAAGTATGGGCTGGTGTGTGGTACTCAGCACAGCCAGGCTGGGGGACCCCTGGGAACTTTGGTCCTGCTTTCTGGACAGTTGTGCACCCCCGTAGGCAATAAGGCTGGACAAGGGTCACAGTCCCCAAACTGGAGCCCAGCCCTGGACAGCTCGCAGTCTGCAAGCTGCACGGGTTGTCCTCTGCCCGTGTGCTTCCGTCTTCGGCTTAAAATTATCTTGAGCCACAGGACAGACCCCAGCTCGCCTGCACTGAGCGGCCACAGCAGCATCTCCCTCTGCTCCAGAGAAGGAAGAGGCCTGGCCCACACACACCCCGCTGCACCTGGACAGGCCGCACAACACAGGGTTAAGTCATGCAGCTCAGAGCAAGCCCGGTAGGGTAGGTCGGCACTGACGGGAGGAGAGGAGCATGCTGGGGAGGCTGCTCTGCAGCTCTGGCGCCCTGGGCAGGAGGACCGCAGCAGCAAGCAGGCCCACACCGCCCACCCGTGGCTCCCCCAGTATGCCAGCTGCCCAGACAGCTTCAAAGCTGCAGACACGTGCCTGAGCTCCCCGACCAAGAGGCCAAGAGCCCTGCCTGGGCGGAGACTGTGGCTGCCAGAGGCTTGGGGGTGGCCTGGGTTTGGTGACGGGGGCACAGGGAGAGGGACAGTCCAGCAGTCCTAACAAGACGGCCAGCATCTACCACCTTTCCTCGAGCCAACTAGAGATTGTCCCCTGCTCCAGTTCAGCCATTCCTGGTGCCACAGGGACCCAACCTGGGGTCTCTGCCCCTGACTTAGAAGATTGGGCAGCTTCGGGGGGCCGGACAGAGGTGCAAGCCAGGGAAACTCCAGGCCTAGCCCCACTGGCCCCACCCATCTGGACTTCTGAGGAGACCTGGAGCCACGGAGTTCACTCACCTTGACTCCTCGAGGACCTGGATAACCTAGGGGGCCCTGGGGGCCAGGTGGACCCTAAAAACAAAGGGAAACACAATCAGCTCATCGTGAGGAGACTTTCTGGGCCACTACCATCAGCACCAGGTCCCCGACACAGGACAGGTTAACATCCCAGCCACCCCCCAGCCTGCTAGTGACCAGGACAGCCCACTGTGTCTCTGGGTGGTAAGGACACCTGGGGCCAACAGAGCTGCCCAGAGACTGAGGGTCACCAGGCCAGGACAGGAAGAAAGGCCACGGAAGGTGCCATCAGAGACAGGCGTCCCCAGCGAAGTGCCCTGACCTGATGTGGCAGTGCTTTCCACTAGGGCAGTGTGGCTCAGGGCCACGCGACGGTGGCTCTTGGGAGCCCCAGCCTGCCACCGCCTGGCTCAGGAGACTGCAATGCCTGCTTGCCGGGGACCCGAGTGCAGAGGGGACCCACCTGGCCTCCTTTCTCTCCTGGAGGACCTTCCTTGCCGGGGTGCCCCTGTCGGGAAAGAAAAAGGCGTCAGTCAGACACCACCTCCGAGAGCAGCCCCTGGGCGTCCCCTCCGCCACCCATCGACGGCACCCAAGGTGGCAGCAACGGGCAAAGCCCCCCGCTCTTCCCTCCCCGGAAGCTGGACTTCAAGGACAGCAGCGCAGGCGGCTGGGCAGGGCTCAGTCACTCCCAGCCCCTCTGTGAAGGGACAACAGGAAGCCTCAGCCTGGCCCTGAACACAGCCAACCCGCTCTCTGAGGGGCGTGTGGGTCCCACCCCTGGGTGCAGTGTGACGATGACCATGAGCCGGCGTGTGTTCCTGTCCCAGCATCGAGCCCACACTCAGGGCAGATCCCACCAAACACAGATGCAGGACAGGGACGCGGAGGACACTACGTAGGTCACGTGGTAAAAGAAGGTGCTGCGTGAGGGGCTGGGGCCTGGCGCCAGGCCCTGTGGCCACCCTAACCAGCAAGGGCCCCGCTGGCCCTGCAAACCACACAACGTGACGTCGGAAACCCAGGGGAGGAGGGCAGAGCTGTGCTACCTCGTGGTCTGGCTGGGGGTCCCCATGCACCCAGGTCTTCATACCTGGCGCTGCCAGGGCTCGAGAGGCCACCACACCTGGGGCTCCGGCTTGAGACCCAGCTATGGAGACCTCTAAGGAACATGGGCTTGTACTCTTCGTTGATTTCTCAAGGTCCTGGGGATTGAACTGGGGGCCTTCACACTGAGCTGCATCCCTGGCCCATCTACTTGTTTTGATATAGGGTCTCGTTACACCACTCGGACTCATAGTGATCCCCCTGACTCCGCCTCCCCAGCGCTGGGATTGCAAGCATGTACCACCGCGCCCGGTTTCCATAGCCAGTACACATGCACCTGAGGTTCTAGGGCTCGCCCAGCACGGTGGATCAAACCTGGGTCTCAGCACTTGCCAGGCAGGCGCTGAGACCGCTGAGCTATCTCCCCAGCCCTCCGTTTGCCTTTTATGCTGATACCATCTTGCTAAGTTGCCTGGTCTGTCCTTGAACTCTTGATCCTCCTGCCTCGGTTTCCCCAGCAGAGTAGCTGGCATTCAGGTGTGCACCACCATGCCCAGCTCTTCTGTTCTGGGTCCTGCAACTGGGCTGTTCTGGCCCCAAGGGGACACTGCTGGCCACCCCTCACCTTCCAAGAGTGGCACCTGGGCTCCTGGTGCCAGCAGCTCAGGGTGCCAGGGCTCAGCCCCAGCAGTGCCAAGAGGGCGGGGCTTGGGGTGCCCAGAGTATATCAAGCCAGCTCTGCCATCTCTGGAGGCCACGATCTGCTAGGCACCTCCGGGGGTGGGCAGGCTCCAGGGCACAGAGCCCGGCGGCACAGGTGGGGCAGCCCCAAGCCCAGTCACTGAGTGCTCGCCGCCCTCTTTGTGCCAGGGCTGACTGGGCCACTGTTAGAGACGCAGGGAGTGACATGGGGACGTGCTCGGGCCCCGGGGACCTGTCAGCACTGCCCCTGAGATGTGACAGCTCAGACCCAGTTCCCCAAGCTGCATTCTGGGCTACATTACGGATGAGCAGCTGCCGGGGACCGCCCGTTGCCCGGGGCCTGGGCGGCGACCTTGGCTTTCCCTTGTCGGCTTTTCCCCGATAGTCTGTAATGAGCACAGCTTTCTTAATGGGAAAATAATAAGGCTTAAATCATTGGTACTTGATATTTTTCTGATTAAAAAGTAATAAATGTTCACTGCTACTGACTGGGCAAGGGACAAGGACACAGGAGCACTGCAATCTCAGCCCCGTGGCCGCCGCGGCTAACTGCGGGACGTGGAGCCCCTGACCCAGCGCCTCACCAGGTGCCCCTGCACAGCACAGGGCGCACGGCGGCACGCGGCTTTAACAGGAGAGCGTGAGCATTTTCCCATGTCACCAGACAGACGCTGAAATTCGATTTTTACTGGCTCCATAATATTCCGCTGACCCATAATCCACTTACCTCCTCCCCGGCGTGTTCCGTGGGTGACTAACACTATGGCACAGAACCAGCCTTGAAACGCATGCTGCTCCTCGCACCCCCTGAGACCAGCCCTTCTCCCTTCAAAACCCAGACCAAGCCAGTGCAGGAGAAACAGACAATCCTCTCTTTCAGGCTGACCAACACTGGGCTCTCTTTGCAAAGGAGAGAGGGTATGCTTGTGTGTGCATATGTGTATGTATGTGTGTATGCGTGTGCGTGTGCGTGCATGCATGTGTGTGCATGTGTGTGCATGCATGCGTGCGTGTGTGCGTGTGCGTGAGCTACCAGAGACTGAACCCAGGGCCTTCACACTGAGCTGCGTCCCCACCCTTCCTCATTTTGTGACAGTGTCTCAGTAAGTTGCTACGCTGCGGCTCTCCCGCCTCGGCCTCCCAGAACCCTGAGAGGACAGGTACGCTGCACCACGCCAGACACAGAGGAAAACATTTTCACTTCTTGTCTCCTCCACGCATGCATAAGTCGGGGGTTCCTTTCCTGGGCTTCTCCATTTGGTCCCTTTCCACCGGCTGCCCCCAGCCCCTTCTCTGTGACCCACATTAAAGGACACTGACTTCACAGCTTAGACGCTGGCTCCGAGGACAGACAGAGCTGGGGGAACAGCTTGCTGGCCCCAGGGAAGGGGGCCATCAGGTCCTGGCCTCCTGCATCGAGACAAAGAGGCCCCACTGAGGAGGGAACGCGCCTGGTCAGGGTGGGTCCCCTCTGCACGCGTGCCTGTGTGTGTCACCTGCTGAGGGCCGAGGACAGGAGGCATGCAGCAGCCCGTGGTCCCCAGTGGGGCCACACAGACGCCCCCAGGTGGCTTCTACGTTGTCACCATTGTATTTACTTCTCTAATTATCTACAGGAAAATGCTTCGAGGCAGCATTAGAAAACACAAGTGTCATGGTGGGAAGACAAAGTTCGGAGCATCTCAACCCCTACCTCCCCACCGTGAAGGGAGTCCACGTGGGGGTGGGAGTGAACTGTCTTGTGGCCCCAGGGGCCACGGAACCCTCCACCAGGGAAAGAAGGCACCAATCAGGGGCCAGCATGCCCTGCTTTCCTGCTTAGGCCCTGCCCTAAATAGGCAAGTGAGGGCGCCTTGGGTCCCCCACTGGCCCGCTTCGAGCACCTGAGGCAGACGAGGCAGAGGCACCGGCAGAGAGCGCTGGGCGGAGCCCTCAGGGCTGCACGCGCCTGCTCACACCCCAGCGTTCCCACCGCCCCCACCTCCCTCTGCACAGCTTGGATCTGTCACTGCCTTGCTATTCCCGGCACAGCTAACTCGGGGCGCAGCTGTGCGCTCACACGTCTTGCAAGCACACTCGCTCCCACCTCCCCACGCGAGGCACGAACACTAAAAATACGCCCAGCGCAGTGGCCCTTCCGCCCAGGGCTTCTGAGTCCTAGGCGCTGGCTCAGCCCCCAACCAGCCCTCACTGGAGTCCAGGGGCTGAAAGCACGCCCTAACTGATGACCGCTGCCCCTGCCTGCACGGTCACCACCCTCTGTCCATGGTAACAGAGGGCCACACACTCCGCACAGCGCAGGTCTGCAGAAAGGAAGTCACGTCCTCCCTGATCCCCAAGCTGGGGCCCCAGCGCTGGGGCCTGTAAGGCTGTGGGGGTTGCGCAGGGCTACTCACCGGGGGTCCATCAGCACCCGGCATTCCTGGGAGGCCTGGCTTACCCAGAGGACCCTAGAACAGACCAGACGCCCGTGAGGAAACGCCCCTTGGCCCAGACACATCCCTCCTTCGGTGTGGCCCCAAGGCTAAGCCCCACACCTCCACCCCACAGGCACTGGTGGAGGCTCGAGCTCACGGGCACTTTCTTACACCCACTGCAGCCAGGCTGAAGGGCCCAGTGTCAGTGTCACGGATCCCCATTCCTAGGCACTCAAGCCCTCGGGATTCTAACCCACCGGGACCTCCTCCACTTAGAGGGATATGCGCTCTATCCCCACCGTGGCCCCACCGTGGTGCTGTACGTGGCCTCACACACGGGGGGCCTGGGTCAGCCACGCACCCCACAAGGGCCCCCACCCCACCCCACCCCCAGGGCGAGGCAGGCCAGCATGCACCTTAGGGTCCCCCAATCTAGCAAAACAAACGGAAACTACACAGCCAAACACCAAACAAGGTGCCCAGCTAAATCCGAACTTCAGAGAAACGACAGGCCTCCCAATTAACCGGCACCTGTCTCTTCTCTGTTGCTAACTCTGGCTCCCCTATCGAAGCAGGAGGATGAGTGAGTGAGTTTATGAACACAGAGCCCAGGTCTTCCTCCCGGCAGAGGTGCTGGCCTCCAAGGGCCAAGCCCTGGGGCCTTCCCGGGAGCACAGGGCACAGGCTCCAGGCTGCCACCCCCATGCTCGGACCCACTCACCTTCTCTCCTGGAGGACCGATGGCGCCCTGGGGGCCTGGAAGACCCTGGGGGACACAGCCAGACAGCAGAGGTGAGAACAACGACAGGCTCCGAGCCCCGCCCTCGGCCCATCTCCCTGCTGGCCCCTTCCCGCTCAGGCACCAACCCTGGTTCTGGTCCTCCGGTGACCAAGAGTGTCCAGTAACTCAGAGGGACACATCTCAGCCTGCCCCACCCTCGGCAGAGCCCCTGGACTTGATGGCCAAGATCCACTTACCTGGGCACCAGGGTTACCCTGCTGTCCTGGGGGGCCGGGCTCTCCCTGGGGGCCCTAAGGGGCACAGAAGCACAGGCCTTGGAAAGGGCTCCGGAAGTGCACCTCCTTCCCTGGCCACCCACCCGGGCATCTGCTCCTATCTGGCCAGCAGCTGCACATGGGCTGAGGACCCGGCCAGCACTCGACGCCATGAGTCTGCTGCCCCTGCCCCTGAGCCAAGTGGAGAAGTACTTCACTGGGTAGAACCTCTGGGGTACCCCATTCTGCCTTAAACTTTCCAGTGTCCTTGAAGACACAGTGTCCAGAGGCAATCTCATCTTCTGGGTCATCTGCTGCCAGCTCCTCCCATGGGAAAAAGGTGACCACCCTGCACACCTCATAGACCACGCAAGTGCTGGACAGACTCCTGCTCCAGGGGACAGTGCGCTGGGGCTCACGTCCCCACCCCGCTGTGACAGCGGGGGCCTCCCCAGCACCACCATGGAGCCAGACCTTGGGACCCAGGACTTACCACGTTGCCTTTCGGGCCAGGCTGACCATCCATACCCGTCACACCCTGAAATTTCAAAAGACATGTACTGAATGTAGACGAGTGAACAGAGCTCAAAAAGAAGTCCCACTCAGACGCCTGCCACCCATGGGACACCCTTGAGGGAAGCGAAGAGCTGAGCCCCAGTCCCTTTCCTGAGAACCCACTTATGGGCTCCAGGCCCTTAGCCAACAGGTCGCTGAGCTGCCAGGCCCAGCATCGTGGCAGAGGGGAGTGGGGCAGTCGTGAGTTTAAGGAAGGCTCGCTGGAGGCCCATTCCAGAAGCCACGGTCCCTGCCTGTCGCCAGAATCCCCGCCAGGGGGGGCTGGGCTGGAAGAAGCTTTCTGCAGACTGCTTCTCACAGGAATAGGGGTGCTGCACGCCCAAGAGGGAGGACCAACAGGCTGGGATAGGTGGTGGGCCACCCGCTCAGCCTGCACCCCACACTGCATGTGAGCAATCAGACCTGCAGTGCCCACCCCAGTGCCCCAGGGGTCACTAGCTGGGCAGCAGGGGCCCACACATGCCAGGAGGTGACAGCACTTACAGGGGGTCCTGGAGGGCCTGGGGGCCCCTTCGGCCCGAGCAGACCCCGTGGCCCCTGCAGGAGGAAAGAACAAAGAAGGGTCAGAGGTGTGACGCGCTGGTCCTCGTCCCCTGCCCCCTGCCAAGCGCATGCCCTGCCTGGGCTCTCCCAGAACACAGCTGATCAAGGGCACCACTAAGTGGCTCCGAGCAGGACTTACAATTAACCACCTGGCTCTCCACGTTTCCCTGTGAGTCTGCCCCGGCCACAGCCAAGGTGCCTGGCTCCAACCCCAGCTAACTAACAGGAGACTGCAACTGCGGGCTCCGCACCCCTACTAACAGCGCCAGCCTGGAGGTAAGGAGGCTGTCCTGATGGACACAGTGTGCTCCCTGGGAAAAGCGCCTAATTCCCACATGGTCTTCAGTATCCGCTTCCTCTCTTTGGAAACTAAATAAACACACCCAGAGAAGATCCTGGTCTCAGCCCCAGAGAATCTCCAATTCTGCGCAGGGTTTTGAGCCTCCTGAGCCCTGAAATCGCGCGTCTGTCCCATTTATAGGAGGAGCCTTCGCGGTCCACTCATTTGGGAGATTTCAGACCTATCAGTCTGCGGTAACTGAGGGACAAGACTAAGCCCTGATGGCCTAGGACCCGAGGGCGGCTGAGAGGCCGCTGGGCCTCCTTGCCGGAATTAGAGCAGTAGAGGTGGGGGTTACCGCGATGCAGGGGCAGCCCGGGGAAGCCAAGCTCCCGCTCTGCTCTGCAAGGGTTCGCAGCCTTGTTTCTGGTTTAAGACATGGAAGCGTGTGGGAAGCAGGGCCAGGAGAAGCCAGGCCTCCTCTGACGGGAGCTCGGGGTCCTGCTGGAGGCCCCCTCTTCAGCCACGAGCTGTCGTTCCCTCCCTGGCAGCAGCCCAAGCACTGTGGAGGGGGGACCCTGCCCCTGGGGGGTCATGATGGAGCCTTTAACCAAAGCCCAGCGATTCCAAGCGCCTCTAATTTCAACAGAACCTCTCCAGGTAGAAACCCTTGGTGCTTTCCACTGCCTCCCGAGAGCTTCCTCTGTAATTTAACACCTCGGTGAGGAAATGCTTCTAGGACGCCAAAAACCCGCCAAAAACCCGGGAGGTGCTGCTTGGTGTGTGTTAAGGACAGCAGGGCTGCTGCCTCCTCCTCCGGGGCTCCTCAGAAGCCCAGGGCTTAATTCAGTCCCAGACAGGGTGAATACGCCGACCCCGCCCTCCCCGGCGCAGCGTGCACAGTGTTTCTCATCAGTTAGGGTTGTCAGATACAAAGAGCCGCCCGGCTGGCTTGGACAATGAGAAAAGAGGTTTCAGAGCCGAAGTAAGCGAGAAGTAATTAATGTCCTCGCACCACGGAGAACATTTGCTTGGGGCCTAAATGTCAGTCGGCGGAGGAAAGTTTCTCCTGTCAGGGCTGGGAAGGTGCAGCCATCAGGACAGGGGGGATGAAGTGGCTGATGCAGGCTCTGTGGGGGCCAGAGCCCCACCCTACAGCAGCCTGGATGCCCCCAGGGACAGGGAAGGCTGGGATGGTTCCCTGCGGTCACCCAGGCCCAGTGTGCTCCTCCACGCTCTCCGAGGGTGAGACCACGACTGTGCACCAGGCAGACCCTCATGCAGCGCAGTTAGTCCTGCTCCAGAGGTGGCCTCTCTGTGCGTGGCCCCCACACTGCCGAGACTCAGGCGCCCACCCTCAGCACCTACCGGCTCCCCAGGCAGCCCTCTGGGTCCGACTTCTCCGTCATCACCCTGTGGAGGAGACAGCAGTGGGACCTTAGGGACGTGGACAAAGCATGGACCCCGAGGGACGATGCCGCTCCATCTGCCACACCACAGCACTTGGCTGGTGCTGCGCCAGCACCTGCCGCTTCCTAGTTCCACACCAGCCAGCAGGCAAGGCCGGGGAGACACCCCCCCCCCCACCCACAGCCAGCTGCAGGCGTCTGGATCCCACAGGCCTCCTGTGAGGCCCAGGGCAGCCAGGAAGGACTGTCACTGAACTCAAAGGTCTTTGTCACCCTCATGAGTGACAGACACTGGGACAGAAAGGCAGCAGGAAGAGTCACAGGGCCCCTGGCTGGCACCTGCTGAGCAATGGCTGCCAGAGTCCTAAGCAGCCCAGGAGCTGGCTGTGCCGGTCCACACCGCGGCTACTGCCAGCTCAGCTCACCACACGTCACCTCTCTCTCCTGCCCCCGAAGGATATGCATCCCTGGTGAGTGCGCGCACGCACGTGTGCGCGCGCACGCACACACACACACACACACACACATGCCCTTTGTGTGCATGCAAACACCCCATATGCACACAACCACACACACACTAGCACACAGGGGCCTCACACACTCTCACGAGGGTTGCACACTCACACACAATTTTCTCTGTATCAAGGAGCACAGGCATCTAGCAGGATCCCTCCTGATCGCTTCTTGGCTTTTGGCCAAGATCAAGCGTAGCAGGAGTCCTGCTCCCTTCCTCCTCCTACAGCAGACTGTTGGGGCTGGCACAAGAGCCCCGCCACGGCAGTGCCAGAGTGGCGAGAACAGAGAAGCCCCTCGGCCTGCTCCTCTGCACCCTGCACGCTAATCTCTTTCATCGTTCAGGCATTCTTAAGCCTCCGCTAAGTACCCCAAGGCCCAGAGACACTGCGTGAGCTGCGCACACAGGGGGGCCTACCCACCCACGTCCAGGCTCACATGCACTCTGCCCAAGGCATCCATCCTGGGCCTAAGGGTGCACGTGGCAGGAACCAGGCTCAGCAGCTGTGCAAGCCCCAGCCTTGGGGACAGCTTCCCTGCCTGCCTGCTTTGTTCCAGATCCAGTCACTTGTCCCACCCCGCCTCCAGGGCCCAGAATAATTGCTTCCCGCAGCCTCACCCCTCCTCCCGGCCCCCGCTGGCACCTCGTGCACCCGCACCTGCCACCCTCCTGCCACCTTCAGTGAGATCTTTGAGATGCTAGCTCGTTAAGCCTCCGCATCTCCCCCCTGTGGGCAAGGGGCACCTGCCTCCTGCAATTAGAGAGGCTCTTCCTGAGACCCGTGGCAGGAGAGGGCCATTCCCCTAGCGGAAGGGAGGGTGCTGCAAGGTAACGTGGGCATCGATGTCTATCTCAGGAGCCGGAACGTCGGGGCTCACCTTCCGCCCAGCCACCCCACAGCAACTGGCCTCGCACACAGCGTCCCCACACAGACTTGCAGAGGAGCAAGCAGGCGGATGCGCTGTAGGCAGGTAGGGGTACGTACCCTTTCTCCATCCTCTCCCGGGGGTCCCGGCGGGCCAGAAGGACCAGGGTCACCCTAGGAAGTCAACCAGTGAGCGTCAGCCATGCCTGAGCTGGGCACAGTGCTGCCTCAAGCCCCTCTTTCCTTGTTCTCTGGCTTTGACCCTACAAACCTAAAGTCCTGAGAGTGTGGGGCAGTTAGACTGGCCCCTGGTCCCACCCAGATGGCCGTATCACCAGGCTGAGCAGCCCACAGGCACGAGGCGTTCCAGGCCACTAAGCCAAGTGTGAGCCACCCAAGCAGCACGCCCACAGCGCACCTGCACCGAGTGTGTGCCTGCACCTCACAACAGCTGGCACTCAGTCCACGCCCAACGGCCATCAGCCTCACAGCTGTGTAGCGTGGTCTCACGGGACTCCCAGGGGGTGCAGAAGCAGAAGCTCGGGGTGAACCCCAGCTGCCGCTTCTCAACATGTGACAGGCAACTCCTACCAGCTGGATCCACAAGGGTGTGCTGGGGTGTGCCTGAGTGTGCGTGTATGGGTGCGCATGCAGATGCGTAAGTGTCCGTGTTTGTGTGTGCCTGGGCACGTGGGCCCACATGTGTGTAGTTATGTGCATCCGTGTGTATGCATGCGTGCATATGCACACACGCAAGTGCCTGTCTGTCCCAGATGCGTCAAAACTGAAGGGAAACATTAAAGAAATCTGCTTCAAAGAAAGCAGGTCAGGGAGAAAACGTCACAACTAGCCCTTGCCACCCAGTGGGAGGAGACCAGAGCAGACAGTCGGGTACTGGCCCCCGCCCTCCCTGACAGGCACAGGAGTGGAGGTTGTCCCCCTTCCTCGGTCACCAGTGGTGCCACGTGTCCTTGGCAGCTCCGCCAATGGCTCCCCAAGGAAGGGAGAGGCTGTGCCATCAGAAAGTGGCTCCTAGGTGGGGCGCGCCCCATAGCCCTGTGGTGTCCGCGGGGGAGTGGCCTGCTGGCCACAGAGCTGCAGGCTGCGGAGCAGAGTCCTCTGTGTTTCTGCTGACCTTTGCTCATCAGAGGCCGTGTCTTGAGGGTCAGCTCGCCACCCCGATGAGCTTTCTTCAGAATCGCTTTGGAAAGGAGGGGACCCAACCCTTCCCCGCAACCAGGCTATGTGGAAGGCCCCTGAGAAGCCCCTGCCAACTCCAGGCCCTGGACACTCACCCTGTGGCCCTTCTCTCCGGGCAACCCAGCCAGGCCGTCGAAGCCACGATCACCCTGCACAGACAACAGAGAGCTGCAGCAGCAGAAGCCACGGGGACACGGCTGCCCACACAGTGGCCGCCCACCTTTGGACCACTGAACTGAACCCACTTGGGCCTTGGTGGCCACTGGGTGGCCCTCTCACTGCAGCCCACCTCTTGAGTTCTATAAACCCCACCTCTCCTACAAGCCCCAGGAGGAGCAACTGCTGTCCCTGGCCACAGGCCGCAGGGCACACCGGCGCTGAGTCATGCATTTCCAGGGACTGCCGCACTGTTAGCATATATGCGCTGGTTCCGGGTCACCGCAGCAGAAGGAGAGTGTGACAGCGGGCACCTGCCTGCCTCCTACATGCTGCAGCACAGCCGGTACCGGGCATGCCACCCCAGAGCCAGTCTTCCTGCCACACCTCCCCCGTCTGCCTCAGAGTGGCCTTCATCCTGTCTCCTGGGTCACCAGAGACCAAAGCCTCTGAGGACTCAGGGCCCAGGAGAGTGGTCCAGCCAGCCCAGCAGGGAAAAAGATGCCTGGCTTCCTTGGGCCCCCAAGCCACCATCACCTTTGCCACCTCCCTGAGCTCAACAGGAGGGACGGCCTATAGGTGGGATGAAGGTCCAGGCAAGGTCAGGGCACAGGAGTGGGTATGGGGACCAAGGGGGAGGGCACCAACTGGCACAGGTCTGACACTAGGCAGTGTGGGCCTGGTGCTCACTCGCAGGCTGTATCTGGCTGCCCGGCAATGGCCCAGACAGCCTGCAAGCAGGTGAGAAGAACCGCCCGCCCCGGCTCAAGAGCTGCCTGGCTGCTCCACGGCCACCTGTCCTGATCACGTGGCCAGGCCACACGGGAGGCCCTCACAGTTGGGATTCTACCCCAGCCTGCTCACCACCAGTGACAGGAACAAACTGACCCTTAGAGAAAATAACTGTGGCTGTCACTCGCACTGGCCATTCTGGGAACTGACCCCACGGAGCTGGCAGTGCCCACCGTAACCACATTCATGGTACGACCTTCGTGTGTGCTACACCATCACCATGGCAATAGGAATGATGGTGACCTCAGTGCCGGCACTGGGAGGCGTGGACGCAGCCTACCTTGGGGCCTGTTTGTCCGGGCATGCCTCTCGCTCCGTCACTCCCTGCCCGGCCCTGGAACAGAAGAGGAGCATGGCGGTCAGCACCACAGGCGGGCGGTTTACCTTGAACAGAGCCCAGGGTGGACTTGCCAGCCCCTAGACCGCAGCCCCTCAGGCCATCAGGCTGGCCAGAGAAGGTGGGTCCAGAGCCCTGAGACCTCTCATCACACACCAAGAACAAGGCGCTGTTGGCCTTGCTGGGTCCCCTGGCAAAATGCCACTGCCCTCCGGACATGCCAGACCCTGCTGGAGCTGCCCGTCTTGAGCACCTTGCCCTGGGCCTCAGGGGCATGCTGCTGATGTCATGAGCAGCACCTCCTCCCCACCCCGTGGCAGACAGGTGACAGGTGACAGGCCGGAGGCTCACGCACAGAAGACAAGCATCAACTGGTCCACTTTCCAAGGAGACTCTGGGGCCTTGAAAGACTGTGTCCTCAGGCCGCACCAGGCCCCAGGATGAGCTGCCACCTCAGCACCAGTGGCCACAGAATGGTCAAGGCCAAGCCTGCCATGCCCAGCTAACTGGTCACAGGGATGGCAGGCAGGGCCCAGAGGTTGAGGGTCCACAGAGGCCCCATGATCAGCACAGGAAGAGCCCCGGGGGCGCCAGGGCTCAGCCGGCCCCAGGACGTTCTTCCAAACTGTCCTTAATGAGGAACATCACCAAGTGCCTGTGTTCTGCTTCCTGTGTACCCTGTCAAATGGGCCTTGGCTCTCAGCTTGCCAGCAGGCAAGGACATCTAAATGGTAGGCAGGGGTCTGGGTTTCTTTGCGTGACAGGCGGTGAAGGCAGCATGGGAGAAGAGCAGAGAAGGAAGCAGGGAGGTAGCCACAGCCAGGAAGGAGACCGGAAGTGAGGGGCCATGCGGGCTGGGACTCCTCGGTGGACACACAGTCTGCAGGTGCAGCCCCCTGCATCGCTGTGGGCTTTAGACAGGCGGAGAAATCTGAGGAGGAGGCCCCAAGCTGCAAGGCATCCAATGGTCTACAGCCCCCGGGCACACTCCCGGAGGCTGCTGGGAGCACCAGGGGTGGCAGTGGGACCACAGAGCCCCACCCCCACCCTCTCTTGCAGGCAGCTCTGGGGCACGTGGTCGTCCTCGACCCTGGCACGTCACAGCTCTGTCACGACTTAATGTGGCCACCTGGCTGCCTATGAACCACATGCCCGGCGCCTGTCTTAACTTAGGCCTCGCCCTGGCCAGGGCACCTCTGTGAGACTCTTAGCTGCATTCTCAGAGTCCGACGGGAAAGCTACCAAGACCAAATTGCTTTCAGCGCCTGACACCAGAGAGCCACTCTTGGGCTGGGGACTCCGGAGCAGGGTCCACGGGATTCCCGGGTGTGCCCTGGGGACCAGCCTCCACAGCCCCTGCCCAAGCCTCAGCACAGTGCATTGTCTGGGGGGGGGGGGGGTCTGAGCACTGTGGGGTCAACTGGGGCACCCCCAGCTGGCCACAGTAGCTCTCACCATTCTGCAAATGTGCACCCTTCCAGGAGCCGGGAACCCCCAGGAGAATGACTACCATCAGGAAATCCCAGGAGGAGACAAAAATCACTATTCCTGGGCACCGATTCCAAGTCATGGCCAGGTCTGCAGCCGAGAGGCTGCCCACAAGACCCAGGCCACGGCTGGGCCCAGGCAAAGGGCTGGGCACCAGGGCCGGGCCCCGCACACAGAGGGGCCCAGCTGTCCGCACCCCCCCATCACGACCCCCAAGCACTCACCCGTCTTCCAGGCTTCCCTGATGGGCCAGGAGGGCCCTGCACACCTCGGGGTCCCTGCCGGGAGAATCGAAGGCAGGGTCAGCGCCCGCCCCTCCTCAGGAGCACAGCCTCAGCCCCACGCTCACTGTCCCGGCTGCCAACACACGGGCATCTCAGGAGAAGGTGTGGACTGGCAAGAAGGGCACTGCCACTCTGGTCCTCGCCCCTTAACAGCAGAGCCTGCCCGGCCAAGGACGCACAGGGCGCCCACATACCTGAGGCCCCATGTCGCCCGGCTCGCCCTTCAGACCTCCGCTGCCAGGAGGGCCCTGTGGAGACAGCTCTGGGTTAGCGTGTGCTCAAGGAGGGCTGAGGGGCGGGGGCGGGGCCGCACATGGTGGCTCATGACATCCCACGCGCAGCCAACCACAGCAGAGCAGGTGGGAAGTCAAGAGGGTTCTGGGAGTCAGAGCCCCAGAGCTCTGCCTTGCCCCTGATGCTCCAGGTGATATGGACTCCAGGTGCCAGGCTCCTGGGCCACGTGGCACACAGGTGGCTCCTCCTCAGGATGACAGCCTCATTGTGCACCCCGGGGGCCCAGGGGCCTGTACCAGGAGAAGCCTGGGAGAGGCTGAGGCCAGGCCCAGAGGCAGACACATAGCTATCAGAAGCCCTGTGAGACCAATCTCTGGTCTCTGGAACTTCACGCTGTGGGAGACCCTGACACCCACAGGACCTGAGTGTCGATGATGCATGCCATGTCCATCTCATGCTGCGAGGGCCCCAGGAGAGAGCCAAGACAAAGTCGGGTATGGGGGGGCTGCACACCGGGATCAACTCAGGGATCCCCATTCTCCTACCCCCAGCAGCCCCAGGCCAGACACAGGTGGGGGTGCTTCCCAGGCACTGAGACCCCTGAGCGGCCCTGAGCCAGAGCCACCCACCTCGACCCCCAGGAGGGACTGGGCAGCACCCAGGGGCCACTTATCCCCACAGCCGCATGGCCACCCCCCTTGCCAGGGACACAATGGGGAACAGCCCCACCCAGGGTCAAAACTCACCATGGGGCCGGGCCTCCCTGTCAACCCCATCGGGCCGGCTGGTCCCCTCAGTGCCAGCTGCAGAGGAAAAGGGAACACAGTGAGCTGCAGCTAGGAGGGAGTGGGAGGACGGGGCAGGAGAGGGGCAGAGGCTCCGGAAGAGAGGGCCAGGTGTCCTGCAGGGGCCGAGGGCCCACTGCAGCAAGAGCAGGGCACTGAGCCCGGGAGGCAGCCTCCCTCGGGGCAGCAGGGCCACCCCGCTCCGCAGGCTCTTCCCTTCCCCAGGAGACGCACTGAGCCCGCTCGGCACCTGGAGGGCATTTGGGGTGAGCGGGGGCCCACGTGGCCCTGGGCTGTCTGTCCCCACCTAGCTCTCAGAGGTGGCTCCCCCACCACCACACAGCTTCAGCTCGGCTTCCAAGAGCCACTCTGTCCTAGGCCTGTGAGCCCGCCGACATCGTTTTAGATTTGGAAGGTTCGTCTTTACTGTAAAATCCCCTCCTGAGCCCATCACTCCCTCAGCTTTGATTGAAACACACAGGAGGGAAAGGTCAGCCCGGCGGCCACATCCGTCAACGCAGGCGCAGGCGACGGCTTGCCTGGTGCCTACTGCGGCATCAGCCTGCCCGCTCTGCAGGAGCTGCTCAACACCTAGGCCACACTGCCATCAGCCACGACTCCAGCTGTTAGCACTGCGCAAGTGGGGGCAGCGTGTCACTGTCTACCAGCAGGCCCAGTCCGGCAGCCTCCCTGCACGCTCTCGGGGCCACAGCCCCCTGCCCCCAGCACCCCTGGGCACTCAGCCCACGGGAGCCACATCCATTAGGAATGCAGACACTGGCCTGGTTCCCACCTTCCCGGAGGCTGAGGCAGGAGGACTGCAAGTTTAAGCCCAGCCCAGGCAGCCCAGTGGTGCAGTGAGAGCCTGTCTTCAAAGTGAGGAACAGAAATGGGGAGGGCCCGGGGTGAATTGGGTCCCTAGTGCCATGAAGAGCAGCCCACTGCCGGCTGGCTCCCGGGAAGCAGGCACGCCCCCCTTTGCAGGCCCTGCTCCCCAGGCCACAGGCCCAGGGCTCAGCTCTGCCCAGCCCAGGCACCCAAAGGAGCCACCCAGCCAGTGGGTCTTCTCTGCCCCGTCCAGGGCCCCAGTCTCAGCCTGCTGGGACCTAGGCATCTGCAAGCAGCAAAAGAAAGGCCCACCCAGCCCAGCAGGGGCCTCACAGCCCTCACTGCAGACAAGTGACACTGCCCCCAAGCTTCCAGGCCCACGGGGACCCAACAGGCTCCCCCCTCCAGTCACAAGCTAAGAGGCCACTGCAAGCGAAGAGGCACTGTGGCTCTGCCCCTCGCCATCCCCAGGCCCTGCTCCACTCACCCTGGCCTGCTGGAGGATGGCCTGGGCCTGGGACTCCTGGGCCGACACCATGGGGCCTTTGGAGCCTGCATCTCCACCACCTCCAAAGCGGAACTGAAAGCAAGACAAGGATCACTTGGGCACAACGTGGGGTCTCTGGGCCCCAGGATGGGCCTCTGAGGGGATGCAAAGCCCAGCCCACACCCACCCTGCCTGCAGATGTCAGCCCCAGAGTCCCCAGAAACCCATCCACAGCCTAGTGACAGCCAATGAACACAGCCCAGAAAGGACCCCCGATTCCACAGTCTTTCCACTTGGGGACCTAAATGGAGAGAGTGCCTTTATCTAGGGCCCCATCAGAAGCACCCACAGGAAGTGGCATTCCCACCTTCCCGTCCCATACCTAGGAGTCCCCTGAAGGGAGAGGCCACCACAGCCCCAGAGGCCCCAGCCCCCAACCCCACCCCTGCTCCACGTGGCCTTCTGCCCCCACCCCATGTAAAAACTGCCCTTCGGGGTGGCTGGTCCACTGGGTAACACTGGGGCCAAGGAGACTTTTCTCCTGGGAACACGGCCTGCCCACATTCGGCCTCTGAGCACCCCTAGATAGATGTGCACACTCACCGGCAGCATGAGCATGGTCCCGGGGGGGCCTGGCAAGCCATCAGCCCCAGGAAGGCCGGGGCGCCCAGGCGGACCCTGGAGACAGAGAGGACAGCAGGTCAGAGCAGGACAGGGATGGAGCCAAGCCACAGTGGGGAGGAGGACACTAGGGGGCCTGGCCCCGTCGGAAACAGAAAGGACCACATGAGGCCCCAGGCCGGGGAACGCCCAGCCCAGGGGAAACACTTTAGCAAGGAGGGGCAGGGGCAGCAGAAGGGCCACAGAGTGAGTCCAGCTGTGCCGAGAGCACAGGGCCATGGCGGTTCCTGCGACCCACGGTGCCTTGTCCCCGGCTCCTTGCCACACAGAAGCACAAGGTCCAGGATGCCAGGCCCGGTGCCCATGTTTGATCTGGCCCAGCTCCCAGCAACTTCCAGAGAGTTCAGGAAAGACAGCAGCCGCCTGGTCCCCAAGCCAGGCCCCAACGAGCGTCTCTGGCGGGGTTCTGGCCTCAGGACGACGGGACCCAGAGTGACTGACGGGCTTTACTTTTTTCATCAGGCTGCGTGGCCAGTCTGATCACACAGTAGGTCCCCCGTGTGGGCACCTGGCACGTGGCTCAAGGGAGATGGGGCCACTCCACCCCTGGATAGCGCTGCATCCTTCACTCTGACCACAACCCAGGCTAACAGGCAGGTGCTGGCATCCCGGCTACCTGGGGTCCTGTCACCCAGACAGAGCACCGTGCTCCAGCCGGGAAACAAAGCCTCCAGACTCCTGGACCTCACCTGGGCCTGAACCGAAGCTCAGCCGCTTCCCCACAGCCGGCATTTTAGTTACAGAAGTAATCTCGCGCTCGGGCAGCAGCGGGTGCTGCGCAGATCTCCAGAGTGAGCAGAGGATGCCCACTCAGCCCGCAAAGAAAGAGCCGGAAGCTCAAACCAGCAGCGTCTGACATGCAGAGCCCCGCAGGCTGGAGAGTGGCCCCTCCCGCAGGAATGCGACTGTCCCGGCACCACGCTCCTCACAGCCACCCGTGGCCTGTTCATGTCACTGCCCCCATTCTCATGGTCCGGGGGGCTTTGTTTAACCCCTGCTCGACTGAGGGGACAAACGCTGCCATGACCACCGCTCTGCTGGGCACCCGCCAGGCAGGTCCCGAGAGCACAGCAGCTGGCCGCAGCCTTGGTCCCTCTTTGCCGATGGGCACAGCCAAGCGGCCCCTGCCCGCCATGCCGGAAAGATTCCCAGAGACCAAAGATCCCAGGCCAGGAGGGTGGCTCAGGGGAGCAGCCCTGGCCCAGCACACGCGAGGCCCTGGACCGCCTCCCAGCGCTGCACGCATGTGTGCAAGCACACACACTCGCACGGCGTGTTTTACAGCCCAGAGTTTCTCTGGGAAATTGAACGGCCACAGCTGCCACGGAACCGACACCAAGCCACACCCCCTCAGCTGTCCAGTGGGGAGGGCGCAGCTGCTTTGCCTGAGGGCACAGCATGCAAATCCTTCCAAGGGCCAGGAAGTGCACTGAGACTCGTCCCCTTCAGCCAGCAGGGAGGTGCCCTGGACGAAGCAAGGAGCTGTGGACCCGGGCCTCTGCTCTAGTCACCAAGGTCCTCAGGGCTGAGGACCCAGACCACTGCTTTAACCCAGAGCAAAGGTGAGCGGACAGAAAACCTGAACAGTGTCACCAGGGGACCCAGGACAGGACCGGAGGACAGTGCCCAGGGACCGCTAAAGTGTGAAAGCATCTCACTGCTGAGTTTCAGGAAAACCCAGAAAATCACCGTCGCTACGGCAACGGCACTGACCCTGCCCATAGGGCTGCTGGGAAAACCTGTAAGTGCCAAGACCCGGGATTCTCCTGAGTGCGGGGACGGGGACATCCACAACTGCCGGTCACAGCCCGGCCTTCTTGGGCAAACACCAGGGCACCAGCTCTGTGCCACACATGGGAAGCACTGCAGAGCCGCAGTGGGCATGGGTCTCATCACCCAGGAGCCCCCCAAGCTCCGGAAAGACCTCTGCCTAGGGCAGGGGATGCTGCTCCACGCCCCAGCAGGATGGCCACGGCCTCTGTCCACTCACTGGGGAGGTGTGTGGGGCCATTATGATTGGCAGCCACGCAGCCTGGACAACGTGGCCGCCCATCAGTCCACGGGCAGCACTCAGGATACCCAGCAAGCCAGGAAGCTCTGAGAAAGTCGTCTGCTGAGGGGCGCAGGGGCCTATGCACCTGGAGATCTGGGCCTAACCCTGACCGGCTGCCTCCACCCCTGCACAGCACCTGCCCATCTGCCAGGTGGGAAGGGGGAAGAGGGCGGGCAGCCAGCCGCCCTGCCTTGGAGCCAGCCGACTACAGCCTGAAAGCCCAATAAAGTTAGACCCAAAATAAAACTTTCCTCCTTCAACGTGTGGGTGTTGGAGATTTTGTCCCAGCAACAAGAAAAGAAACCGAGAAGACCATCATGCTCATGTGGCTGTGGGGAGGGGACCTGGCCACTCCCTCCCACCCGACATGTGAGGATAAGGCTGCGGACGGGGCAGGGAGGGCACAGGCCCTGCTGCGAGGTCCTGAGGTCCCCAGGTGGGTGCAGACTGTGGCTGCAGGGCCAGGCAGACCTTGGGAGGTTGCATGGACCCTCAGTCGGGGGGCAGCTCCTGCAGGGTCCGTCCTTCCCAGGAAGGAGTGCCCACCGCTGAGGACCCAATCTCCAGCCACACGGGACAGTGCATGGGGAATCTCACGTCAGCTTCCCGCGTGGCCAAACCCAGCCACCCGCCTCCCACCCAAATACCAGGTCCTCACAAGACCCCCAGGCACCTCGGACAGACACCTGCCATCCACCCCCCACCCACCCCCACCCCTGCCCACCCTGTGTTCCTCTCTTCTGCAGCAGCTCCCCAGGGGCTCCTAATCCTACACTCACCCAATGCTCATTAACCAGCAGTGAAAACCCAAAAGCTAAAGAGAAAGGGAACTAGATGAACCCAGAGGCTGCAGTGTTCCAAGGCACCACCAGGGGCCGGGGGGCCCTCACCACCCTGAGGAGGCCAAGGTCAGGGGACCCAGGACGTGTGCACAGCCCCAGGGACACAGCCACCCTCTTACCCTCTCTCCGGGGTCGCCCACTTGGCCAGTGGGACCCATAGTTCCTGGAGGTCCTGGAAGACCCTGGAATTGAAAACAAAATCAAGACACTTAGAGGCAGCCAGGGGTGCAGCTGGGTGGGCTGGTAGAGGCAGGCAGAGGACCTGAAGGGCCCCGGTGGCTAGTCCTCCCTCCCCCAGGGTGCTCAGGGTGCCCCACGGCCCCTCCCCCAAGGCACAGAACCAAGCCCCTGACACTCACAGCGGGTCCTTCTGGGCCAGGCGGCCCCTCGATGAGCATACCCTGCAAGATAGGGCAGAGTGAGGCCTCAGGTCCCCAGGCCACAGGGAAAAATGGAGAGGGGGAGCCATGGCCCCCGCTCTGGACTTCTTCGAGGGTGTGTGGCCCCCAGCAACCTGACCTGCTTCGGAGCCGGGGAGGGGGTGTGCGGGTGCAGTCAGTGGGAGCCGCCCCAGCTTTCCCTGCCCAGCCCCCGAGGCTCCCTGTTTACACAGCTGTGTAGTGGAGAGAGAGCTGTGCGTGCGAAGCGCGGGGGCTCCAGAGCGTTCGTCCAGGCCCGTACTCCTCGCTCCCTGCTTCCTGCCTGGCCAAGCAGCTGAGAGCCACGGTCACTGAGCAGGGATTAAGCGAGGGCCTGGGGGACTACAGCTGCCTTCCCGGACACACACGCTGAGTCCTGGGGAACGGGGGCCATGCTGGCCGGACCTCGTGCGAGGCCAAGCCCAGACCATGCCAGGTCAGCGTGGAAAGGAAGTGGGAACAAGGGGCGGGCTAACCCAAGGAGGAGGAGGAGGCCACTGACCCCTGCAGCCTGGGCCACGCCGACCACCCTGTCATCCACCCCAAGTCCGTTGGGGACAAGCCATAGGAGGAAGGCACCAGGCACCGGTGATTGACCGTTAGGTCCTCGTACCTCACAAACACACACAGCAAAGAGGAAAACAGGGTGGCAAGTGAAATTGTTCATCTGCTTGACCAGAACAATGGCTTTGTGTACAGCACACGGGGATGAGAACCTCAGAATGTCACATTATTTTGTCACCTTAACGATGCATGATCCAAGACACTGAGGAAATGAAAGACCTCAGACTTTCTGAACTCAGAGCAACTCGAGAAGGGAACACCCCAAATGCAAATGAAAAGCAATAAACAGCAAAGGGGCCCGGGCTCGGTGCCCCACAGATTGCCCCGAGGACGCCCTTGAGGACTTCCTGTTCCTGACTGGTCAGTCAGACATCTTACTGCTAAGCAGATCCTCACCCCTCTAAGGCTAGAGCGAGACAGCAGTTCCGACCCGGGGCCCATGGCTCCCAAGAACCCCAGGGGAGCAAGGACATGAGCCAGCCTCCGACACAGGCAGGGCCGGGGAGGCCTGCCTCAGGCTCCCAGGACCAGGCCACCTGCTCCAGACAGCCAAGACTCTGAGGATAGCTGGTGACACTCCAGTTAAGAGACTGCGGCTGGGCCAGGGAGATCTCCAGGGGCACTGGCCAAAGGCTGGGCAGATGCTCTGAAGGGACTGGGGGCTGGGAGGAGGCGAAGGCCAGGTGGGGTGGGGTCTCCATCCCTCCCTGACTGCCCCCAGATGTCCTCTGTCTCCAGTGAGAACAGGGGGAGTGCCCAAGAGGCCTGGTGCCCACGCAGGCCTGGGTTAAGCCCCACCTCTGACTTGCCCCAGACTTGCCTGGCCCCTCTGTGCCCCCCTCACCCCTGGAACCAGGACCTCCCCTCCGCGTGCGCTCAGCCTCGAACAAGACGACAGGCCCAGGACCCCACAGAGCCTGGCCCCTGTCCCTTCTCAGGATCCCACTGTCTTCCCACGGAAGACACCGCTTCCCTGAAGCAGGAGGGCACCATGAGAGGAGCCCCAAGTCCGCTGGGGACGATGGGGCAGAAAAGCCAAGCACCCAGGGGAGACGTGTGGGGCTGGCTGGCCCAGGGAAGCGGCCGCTGCCGCAGTCTCAGGCAAGCCCAGACCGGTGCCCTGCTGCTGTATTCTGATGGAATACAGCCTGCCCTGCCCGGCGCTGCCCTTCCCAGACTTGGGGTTATTGGTTTCCCAGGGGGCTAAACGGGGACCCCTGGAGGTAGCCTGAGCCTCACACCCCCATATGCACTGACTCTTAAACCACAGAGAGTTCCAGAAAGAGGGTGCTGGTCTGGGAACAAGGGGGACAGATTTGACGCTCAGAGCCCTAGGGTGACAGGTCACACCCCTGTCAAGGAGCATGGTGCAGCTGGCCCCATTCTGTCCTAACGCCCCACACAGCAGGGCACCCAGTCCACCCTGGCCACAGGGTCACACAGGTCACAGAGAGAGGAGGGACCGCTGTGCCCCCCAACCTGCCAGGCTCCCAAAACCCTTCCTTTCCCACTGCGGCTTCTCCTTCCCCTGGAGTCCCTGGGCACCAGTCCTGGAAGGAGAGTGGCAACCTGGCCAGCCCAGAGGCCAGCCCAGTGCAAGACACGCTCCGCTCCCCGTGGCACTTGGGTGGCCCAGCACGTGGACCTTGGCGGCAGCTCCCCTGACACATGCCAGCCATGCACACTGCAGGCCCTAGCCCAGGGGCTCACACAGTTTTTTATCTGGCAGGTCAGGTCCTAACAGGTAGCTCTGAAGCCACCAGGTGGAGCCCGGGCCCCCAGCCAGGCCACGGCATGGCCCCTGAGCGAGGGGAGTGGCCAGCCACGGCAGCTGCCCTCTGGACTTGCAGACGTGCCTGTGAGCCTCCTGGGATCCTTCCCACCCTCTGCTGCCCAGCACAGTGGCATCTGAGCTTCCATCCATGTATTTCAGCCAAGCCCTACACTAACCCCATGGGACCCTGCCCAGCCCTGGCATGGCCTGCCGATCCAGGCACACCCTCTGTGACCCTGCAGGTGTCCCATGGTGAATGTGCCAAGAGGGCACACAGAGACAAGCAGGAGGCGTCCTTACCGGCTCGATGGTGGCCGGCTCCCCCTTCTGACCCTTCTCGCCCCGGGGTCCTCCAATCTGTGGTGAGGAGCACAGGAGAGAAAAAGGAAACAAAGGTCCAGATCACGCAAGCCGTGCGCCCAGCACAGCAGGACGGCTCCAGCCTGGGACACCTCCACAGGCCTCGCGGCACCAAGCTGGGGGAGACTGAGGCCAGGCTGGGGCCAGAGGTGGGGGAGCCCGGGCACAGACACCGGCGCGGTCACCTTCACAGCATCTGAGAGTGCCGCGGGGACTGCAGTCCTGGAGCCAGCGGGCGCCACTTCCAGGGCTCCTGCGCGCCCCTGCCCTCCCCACGGCACCCACATGGGAGCCGCGCCCCTCACCCCTTCGTAGATGGTGTCCTGATTTGCAGGCATGCCAGGCCCGATCTCCGACGGGGAGCCGTTGGAGTCGGAATCAGGGTTGAAGTAAGGGTCGTAGTAGTTCTCCTCCAAGTTCTTGATGGTTTCTTCTGTGAAATCGCTGTCCAGGTCGTCATTCCCTTCCCCTGGGGACGGAGCCGGCTATCGGGGCACAAGACAGAGTGGCGGGGTCACCCAAGAAAGGGCAACAGCACAAGTGCACCACTCTGCCTCCGTGGGCACCTGACACCCCTTCTCAGAGCCCACGGCCCGCGGCTTACCACCCACGAGACACCAGAGCCACAGTCCAGCCCACAGGCGGCACTTGCAGCCCTGGAAGCCCCTCCACCTTCTCCCAGTCTTCCCAGGGACTCCCCCACAACACAGCGCCAAGCGTCACTCCGGGGAGGTCTGTGTCAGGCAGAGCTCAGCCTGGGGCCCCAGAGCCTCGAGATCAGGGTTCTGCATGACCAGGCTGCGTGGCCCCCAGGCCATGGAGGACATGGGGTGCCACACGGGGCCACGAGGAGCGCTTGCTCTGAGCCACGTGCCAGGTGACACTCTCCCTTAGCTGAAAACCACAACACCTCTGAGAGGTGGCACTGCAGGTGCCACATGGCCCGTGGGAGCCCTGAGCTCTGGAGGTGCAGCTTTCGGAGTCTCTGTGGGCATTTCAGGCCAGGTGGATTTCACCGTGGTCCTAACCAACGCCGCCCAGCCTCGCCCTTATCCAGGTCCCACGCCCTGGCACAGGTAGGGGCTTCATAAGCAGGCGCCTCCTCATTGGACCCCTGCCTAATCCCAAGAGGCCTCCAGGACCGGGGCATTCTGCCCTCTTGTAGGTGACAAAAGGGGCCATACTGAGATCCACTCGGCAAGTGAGGATACCCACTCATGGCACCAGCAGGGGGCACCAAACGCAGCTGCTCCACCCTCACCACATGCAAAGGCTCAACAACTGGGGTAGGGTGGCCACTTGAGGACACAGAGTTGAGAGGTAGACAGATCTCAGCTGAACCCCTTACCCCCCCCACCCCCCACCCCCCATTCCCGCCATGGCCCCTCCTCCATGGCCTTGTCCCATAGACCAAGCCAATGGAAAGGAAGGAAATTACATTGGAGCTGTTCGAGGTGTCCGTGGCACTTGTGGGGACCTCAGGCCCGGCGTTGGGGTCCGTGGGTTGCTCTGGGTTCTCCACACCCTCGCCATAGCTGAGGTCATCGTACGGGGAGGTGTAGTACTCATTGATGGGCACATAGTCATAGTCCCCGATGTCAGGGTCTTCCTCCCCACCAGCCCGCTCGCTGGTCTCAGGCACCGAATCAGGCACCGAATCGGGCACAGAATCGGGCACCGAATCGGGCACCGATTCAGGCACTGAATCGGGCACAGAATCGGGCGCCGTAGGGGCTGCTGTGGGGGGTAGGGTCGGGTCCTGAAAGCCAAGGGGAGAGAAGCAGAGTCCGTGAGCCCAGGCGCAGGACACCCCAGTGCTCCAGCAGGGGGTCTCTGCACACAAAGATGGGGACCACAGCCCAGCCAGGGGTCCGGCCAAGCCCTGGGGACGCAGGGAGGAAGGCAGGCTGGGGCACGGCTCCAGGCAGACTCCGACCCAGCAGGTCACACCTGCAAAGCTACAAAGCTGCAGAACACCTGGCCTGTTAGAGCAACAGGGGACCCGGTCATGCCACCCTGGAGAGCCCCCTACAAACAAGTCCACATGTGGCCACACATGCAGGGCCAGATGAGCTGCACACACATGCACATGTATGCACACACATGTGTGTGCACACGCACACACCAGTCCTGCTCACTCCGATGCGCTGCTGAGCACAGGCCTCACGGGGCTTCACTGTGACCCACGCACCCACACACATCCTTCCTGCCCAGGAAAGGAGCGGGCCACCCAGAGGAGACCCTGCGGTGAGTCTCCAGCGGCACTGGGACCCAGATGAGACCCAGGCTGGCCCTGGCCTCTAGCCAAGGCCTTGTGGCAGGTGGATGCAGAGGGGAGCCTGCGCCCAGCCACGTTCTCTCCAGGGGCCCCGCCCCTCAAGCCTAAAGCGCAGTGCACCACGCCTCGCCCAGCCCAGGCTCTGCCAGACCTCAGGAATCTCCGACGTTTCTCTTGCGGCTTCCACCGGCTTGCTGGTCGGGGCAGGCTCCTTGCCTGGGTCGTCAGGGTCCTCGTAGTAGGGGTACTCGTAGTAATAGGTCTCACCATCGCCCTCTCCATCTGGGTACTGAAAGCAAGCAGGGCTCATGAGGTGGGTGCGGGTGTGGTGGGGACCCCAGCCTGGCAGGCCCGCACCCCTGAGATGCGGCCATGGACAACAGAGGCCAAGGCCCGCCTGGCCCGGCCCATGCGGCCCAGGGTCTCGGGTCTTGCTCTTCCCTCTGCAGCACCTTGGGAAGCTGGGCCGGGCAGGGACCTCAGGCCCTGGGGCAGAAGCCAGAGAAAGCCAGGCACTGTAAGGTGGTGGCTTGTGACCCACTAGAGCCAAGAGCAGGCAGTCCAGCCACCGTCATAGCTCCAGCGTGGCCCGGCAAGTCCCTGAACTTCCACCCAAACCCCAAAGGCCTCTTATCAGTTCAAAAGTGTGCTCCCCAAGAATGGGGCCTGGCTTGGGAGCTCTACCCAGCCCTGCCCCTGGGACTCATGGGGCTCATGGGGGTCGTGGGGAATAGCCAAGGCCATGGGACACCGAGAGTCTCGTTGGATGGGGTGGGAGCTCACTTCCAGGACCTCAGAGACAAGGGTTGGTGGAGATATGAGGTCCCGCTGGGGCCCACAGGCAGGGCAGGAGGAACAAGGATGGGGGCAGAGCAAGAGGAAGGGTGTCCGGCGCGAGGCATGAGGACACTCGGATGAGCTGTCCTATAGTCCCCGCCCCTCGGGGAATCAGAGGGGAGGTCACCTACCCTGGCCCTCCTCAGCACCCTCACTACAAGCTCAGGCATCTAGCCAGCGGCACAGCCCCTGGGGCCCTGCGGTGGCTCTGCCCGCCAAGCGCCAGGGAGGCCAGAGCCACGGGCAAGCAAGACATATCCAGCAGGACTGCAAAGGACTTGCTCGGAAAGCTGAGGACAGCACGCCCTGGGTGGCGCCACCACCCTACGTACTCTGTTTGGTAAACTGAGGCAGGTGCCACATGGCTTCTCTCCAGAATCCGTTCACCTCCTCACCCCATGGGTTCATGTAAAATACTCCCCCTGGCTGTCCTTCTGCAAGGATCCTTCCCTCCAGAGCCCCATTCTGGGGGTCTGGCCATGCTCCCCACCACAAGCCCAGCCAGAGCTGACTCACATATTCATCCGGGTTGGGGTCCTGAGACTGGGGGGTGTCAGGGACCGCGGTGTCACAGTCGGGACTGTAGTGCTCGCAGTAATCGTAAGCCGCCCGGTGGTCTGAGACGAAGAGCAACTGCTGGATGTCACCCTGGAAAGGGACAAAGGCTCATAAGCGAACAGCACAAGGCACTCACACGAGGCCCAGGAGGCCCAGCTGGGGGCAGAGAGCCGTGCAGGCCAACCCTCGAGAGCAGCACGTCTTGACGACAAGGCCTCTCCCATCTACTGACCCACTCACGCATCTGCCCGCCCATCCATCCATCTCTCCACTCATCCATCCCTCCAATCCCCATCTATCCATCTACTGATCCATCCATCTGCTCATCCATCCACCCATCCATCCATCCATCACTGTCTATCCATCTGTCTATGCATCTATTCGCCCATGCATCCACTACCCATCCACCTACCCATCTGTCTATTCATCTATGCATTTACTATTCACTCACCTAACCACCCATCCATTCATGTATCTACCCATCCACCCCACCTACTCATCCATCCACCCACCCATCCATCCATCTACTCATCCATCCACCCATGCATCCATCCATCTGCCCCGTCACCTATACGCTTATCCAACATTCAACACTTGCCAGATGTTAGTCTAGGGCTCAGAGCTGCTGTGGTTAGAAAACATGGCCTACAAATGCATCCACCTTGAAGTCTCCAGACTCAGGTATAGCACCCCGCCTCCTTCCCTAGTGCCCCTCAATTAGGGCATCATTTTTAAAGAGGCAGCGGGTGCTCGGTTTTTGAATTCATGAAAGAGAATTACCAATGATCCAGCAATATCAATCCTATGAATGAAAACAAGTTCACCAACAATTTACCCAAATCAGTTCACCCCTAAAAACGAAAGTAGAGACTCAAACAAATACACAGACAAATAGATTTTTAGCCATATTATTCACAACAGACAGATAGGCAACGGGCAGGCGAGAGGGCTGCTAATGTCAAGAAGAAGCAGGTGACAGGACACCGTCTGCAGGAGTAACAAACATGCACCCCAGCAACATCCCCAAGCACCCCAAGGCAGATGGACATAAGCTGACGACACTTGTGCTTTTACAGTGATGTCTGTGGCTGAGGAGAAGGCACTTCCAGTCAACCTGGCTCTGGGAACCGTCTGCCTGGTCTCCCGGGCCCCGCAGAACCCTGGGTACCACACTGGTTGCTCCTGTTCTCAGCTGGGGAAGCCACGGCCCTCTGGCTCACATTCCAGCGTGCCAGGCAGGGGTGGCAGAGCCTGCTCAAGGTACCCTGCAAGTTTCCAGCCACTCCCCACCCACCAGGCTCTCGGGAATGGGGAAAGACACAGCGGGAGCTGAAAATGGTGCCCCAGAAAAAGGTGGCCAGGGTTGGGTCGAGAGCCACGTTCCCCGGGCCTAGAGTCCACCCTGCCACCTGGCAGTACCATGCTGCACAGGCGCATCTGTGACAGTCTTAGACAGGCCCCCAGTCGGTGTGAAACCTTCCCCCAGTTGTCATCTGGGAGGGTGACATTTTCTATACAATTTGTGCCAAGATCCCACCCCTCCCCGGCAGAGGCACAAGCTGCAGAGACCCCTTCTGGGCTGGAAGCCCAATGACAGCTCTTGCCCTCCCAGGAAGATGGCTGTGCTCCGCCCTGCAGCCTGGTGGCTCTGTGTGGCACGGTGCTATGCTCCTGTCCCTGGCAAGGCCCCAGATGCCAACATCCACGGTAGGAGCCACGTGTACACACCGTGGTCTGCTGTGACAGCTGCTCTCCCTGCAGACCTTGACAGGCCAGGGGAGGGTTCTGGCCACAGCAGGCCGTGGAGGCCGTGCCATCCAGGCGCCCCTGCCGGCTTAGACCTTGCGCAGGGACCTGGGCCCACTACTCACCAGCTCCACTAGTGCTGGCTGTGTGGCCTGGGGTTAGTCGCTCCTCACAGGCCAATCTGCACACAGGAGGTGCTCAATAAGCAACACAAAAGAGTCTGGGCCCAGTGGGGCGGGTGCTCAGGAGAGGGCCTGAGGGACAACAGGGGTGGGAGCAGCTGAGGCCCCCCAGAGCAGATACCTGCGTAGCAGGGCAGAGACGAGGTCATAGACACTGAGAGAAGGGCGGAGAGCAGGCACCCACGCAAGGGCCACAGGGAGCGCTGGGAAGGGACACGCGAGAAACGGCTCGTGGCCCCCAGGAAGGCATGCAAGAGGAGGGCTCAGCTCTGTGGTTCCAGCAGTGAACAACGTCCCGTGCCCGCCTCTCAGCCAGACAGCAGCAGCTGGAGGGTGGGCACAAGGCGTGGTTGGGCAGTGGCATGGAGGTGCCCAGGGAAGGGCTCCTCGTGTGCCCTGCCAGAGGCAGGAGAGACACTGCCGAGGGTGCTGAGGTGGGAGAGGGTGGGAGGCAGAGGCACGCTGGTGCCTGGTCTGGGCAACAGTAAGACTCGGCTCTAGGGACGCTGTCAGAAAGGCGGGAGGGGCAGCTCAGGGGTGGACACCCCTGGTTTCAATCCCCAGCACTGAAGAAGGAGAGAGGAAGGAAGGAAGGAAGGAAGGAAGGAAGGAAGGAAGGAAGGAAGGAAGGAAGGAAGGAAGGAAGGAAAAGTAAACTGAATTCTTCCCTCCTCAACTGTCTAGTCAAAACCAGGCCTGCGCGGGGGCACGCTGGGCTTGTGTATCACTTGGGCCTTTCCAACCCATTTAGGGGCCAGCTATGTGGAACACAACCTCAGGGGTCTCTGGAGCTGGACTTCCTGCTCTCTCCCACCATGCCCCCTTTCCACCAGGGAGCCTCCCTGCTCGACCCCTTCCCTGGGCCGCTCCCTCACAGCCTCTGGGAGGGTCACCAGCTGCTCCGACGCAAGCTTCCAGGCACTGTATTCTCCTTCAGGAGGACAGTGTGCTTCCTGTGAGAACACAGCAGAGCCCAGGGTGCAGGAGCAGGCGCTGTCCCAGGTGTCTGCCGGAAGTGGGCAGTGGGAATCTGAGGCAGGGCCATCAGAGAAGCCCGGGGCATTTGTGTTTTGGGGAGGTAGGGTCCTATCGGGGAGAGGATACAACCATATGGCATGAAGTAGAACATGGATACCGCCAAGTTCTATGTCATGGTTGGACCCATGGTGGGTGAATAGTTAGATAAATAAATGGGTGGGTGGGTGGGTAGGTGGGTAGATGAGTGGGAGAACAGAAGGATAACTGGGATGGATGGGTCGGTAGGTGGGTGGGTGGATGGGGGGATGGGTAGGAGGGGGGATGGGTGTGTGGATGGGTGGGTGGGTGGGTGGATGGATGGATGGATGGATGGAGGATGGATGGATGGATGGATGGATGGATGGATGGGAGGATGGATGGATGGATGGATGGATGGATGGATGGGAGGATGGATGGATGGATGGATGGATGGGTAAGTGGATAGATCAGTGGTTGGGTGGATGGATAACTTGTATGGACAGAGGGATAGATGAAAGCATGCATGTACAGATGGAAGGATTATTGACATGGATGGATGGATGCTGTTATGGGTTCGTATCTAGAGTTCCCCCCAAAGCCTCAGGTGGTCATTTAGAGGTGGCTGGATCTAGGGTATGTAACACTAGGATTAATGTGTGATTCTGGGACTTCGGCTACGCCACCCTGGGTATGAATACTACCCACCCTAAAATGGGTAACTGGTCTGGAATATAAGGCACAAAAAGGGGACTTCTTCCCCCACTGCCACTGCTGCTGCTGCCGCCTGCCCGCTGCCTTCGCTTGGGTGGCTTCCCCTTCACGATGCCCCTCTGCCATGCCACCTGCCTTAGAGCCCGCTGACTACATGAACTGAAACCTCTACAACCTGTGAGCCAAGTAAACCTTTCCTCCTCTAACTTTGGGTGTCAAGTACTTTTATCTCAGCACCAGCAAAAGCAGCTGAGACAGATGGACAGACACAGGGCACAGTACCCGTTTGCCTACATAACTCCATCACCTTGAGGACCCTGGCCCAGTGGCAAGCGCACAGCACAGGGCCCAGGACATGAGGCTCATGAGTCCAGTGCTCCTGGTGACTGGCAGGCTAATCACTGCCCTCTCATGCTCACATCCCAGAACGGGAAACTCCTGCATGTCCTGCAAGAAGTTGAGATGATGCTTTTCCTACCAGGAAGCGGCTGATCTGGGCGGGGGGCCTCCCAGCTACCACGGCACCCACTGCCTCATCTCGGACTCAGGGAGCTGCAGCTCCCAACACTGGCCCACATCACCGATGACATGGCCACACACACAACTGGGCCACCTCCTCCAGAGGACAAGGCCAGCAGCACAGGAGAAACAGCTGCGGGAGTGCCTAGCGGGGCAGAGCTACTGCGGACCCCAGGCAGGGGTGTGTGCTAGCTGGGCTGCAGGGGTCGGGCCAACGGCCCCTTTCCTTGCATTAACAGGTCCAGGGCCATACCATGAGGGGTGTGGGGGATGGGGACACAGAGTGGCAGCAGAAAGTGGCCTGCATCTGAAGCTATAGATGGCAAGGACAGTGCTCCAAGTCTACGCACTTTTGTTAAGCAACATGACTTCTGGTTCAAACTTCACCCAATTTAAATAAAATATCTCCTCTCCCACCTGGCAGCTTGGCATCTAAATGCATGTTCTCCAGCAGTGCAGGAGGGGTGGCGACACCAGGATGCACCACACGTGGCAGCTGGTAGCCGTGGTCTGTTAAAGCCTCTGCTTCCTGGGCACCCCAAGGCCCTCAGGCCAGGGTGTCTGCACCCTCACAGCCCAGCACAGCGGCCCACCCCGCAGGCCTGTGTGTGGGCAGGGACAGGTACACACCTGATGACAGTCCCATGGCTGTCAAAAACAGATGAATGGTAGGCACGTCCCCAACCAGCCAGCCCTAGAAACTTCCAGAGCCAGCCTCAGCCAGCCTGGCTCCTGGCCTGGGGGTGGACATGTGCCCGCTTGGCCCCTAGCACACCCTGCAAGGACGGAGAGGAGGACGGGCCCACTCTACACTCCTGTGAGACCCTGTCTCTGCCCTGCCCTGCCCAACTTGGGTCACACGGTCACCTCCAAGTCCTGAGATCCAGCCCTATGGGACCCCAGCTCTGCCCTCGGTGTGTGGGCACCTGGTCATGGTGGACACAGAATTCAGCAGCAACCATGGTGCCATGGGGAGCCGGGCAGCTCTGATGGGGAGACACGTGGGGCAGGGGCAACCCAGACTGGCTGCAGTGGGCACCAAGCTGCTGACTCCCGAGCTCCCAAGGCCCATGTCCACCCTCAGCCATGCACCAGTGCCCCCGCAGGGACACAGCGAATCTGGTCCCAGGGACTGACGTGACCAGTCTGGCGTGCCTGGGAGCAGCAGGGCAGGACTGTACCCTGCAGACATCCAAGAGGGGCTCCCCGGCCCCTCCTCTTGGGCACCAGGAATTCCTCACAGAACCTTCCTTCAGCTGCTTCTCTCCAGGGCATGGGGCTGTGGAGATCGTGGGCCCCGACGCCCGCCACTGGGTAGAGCCAGCCCAGGGTCCCCGGGCAACGCAGCTGCTTCCCTGCTGATGTCTCTGGGGAACCCACACAAGGCCTGTCGGGGTCTCTGCCTTCAAGTCCCCTCCAGTGAGACCCTCACAGTCCTTGTCAGAGGGCTGCTGGCAGCCAGGACCCCATGACATGGGGACAATGCCACCCTGGTGTACCTAATTGGGCACAACCTTCCAAAGGTTAAGCCTGTGGCCAGAGCTCTGTGGTATTGCGCAGATAGCATGTTCACGAAGCCATACATGACCGAGAGCCACGCTCCACACCACAGCCCCAGACACACACTGCGCAAGCATGTGGGTGTGCATATGTGTACACATGCGCATTCAGGTATATGTCCCATGCAGTATGTGCATTTGGGTATGTGTCACGTGTGCCCGTGTGTGTGCACCCACACGTGTGTGTTCATGTGTGTGGTTGCATGTGTCTGGTGCGGCGTGTGCAGCATTTGCACGTGTGCCTATGCATGGTGCGTGCGTGTTTGTGCATCTCCAGCGTGGGGTGTGAGCAGGTGCTGTGTGCACAGGGCATACGGGTGGCACGTGTGTGCACACCCCAGCACAGAGCAGGCTGCTGCCCTACAGGGGCACCGGTCCCTCCCTCCACTGCAGCCGCGGCTCCTGGAGGGGCTTCTGCAGAGCCCCGTGTTCTGGGCGTAGGTCACCCTCTATGCTCACCCCAGGGGCCCGGCTGCCCAGTGTGTCCAGTGAGACTCGGTGTCCACAGGCAGCTGTGGCAGCCCTAGACCTGCCGGGCCGAGGCCGCTGCTCCTCTCGGGCCCGCCCACCCTGTCCCCTCAGCTCTTCCGCTTGCTCCCAGAGGCGAGCTCACTGCTCAGGCCACATGGCGCGGGGCTGCCCCACAGTCTCTGCCCGAGCTGCCTGCCTTGAAGCTCCCGTCGATGGTGCCCAGTGCCCGTCTCCCCACCGCAGGCCCTGGATCAGCTCCTGTTGCCACCCGGGCCGCCTGCATGGCCCCTGGTGAGCGCGGCCAGCTCCCCAGGCAGCCTCCCGCGCCCCTGCTCACGCGGCCTCTGTGCGCTGCCGACCGACCGGCAGGGAGCAGCCTGCCTCTCCAACTCCGGCTGGCGAGCTCCGCTGCCCAGGCCACAGCCCAGGGCAGTGAGCGGACCCTGGCTGCTGCCGCCCAGCAGCAGCACGCACTGACCAGTCACTTCCACCGCTGCCCACAGCCAGACTTCCTCTGGGCTGTGTCTGTCACGAACTGGGGAAATGGCAAAGTTTGGTCGGAGGGTTCACAACCTCAGAGGCCATGCGGACAGAGCGCAGAGCACCAGGGAGCGGCCTAGAGGAACACCTCCCGGCAGGGGGCTCCTGGCGTTTCCACCGGCTCCTGGCGTTTCCACCGGCTCCTGCCACTCCACCGGCACCAGGGCCGGGACCGCCCACCCCCGCGGCTCCCCTCATCCAACCCAAACAGGCTCCGCGGGATCCTGGCTGAGGGCTCTGCTTGTCTTGCAGAATTTGCTGTCTAATTTTAGCCTGAACACTTCAAGCTCCTACACGGAGAGAAACAAAGAAAGCGAGAGGCTGGGCCCTTCTTGTGCGAGGCTGAGGACCAGTGGTCAGCACGCACGCTGCTGGCCGAGCCCAAGCCAGAGGCGGCGCACGGGGCTGCCGAGCCTGGCAACCGCTGCCGCGCGCACCTCTGGGTGACCACGCCTCCCCGGCACCTCTGGGTGGCCACGCCCTCCCGGCCCCCCTGGGTGGCCACGTCCTCCCACCACCTTGCCAGCTAGAGCCAGCTCAGTCATGCTGCTCACTGGGTCCCAGGCACTTGCATCTCCCATCTCGTCACAGGCAGAGAAAGATAAGACCAGGGACAGTGCTACGGTGCAGCCACACTGCGCCCCTTGCAGGCGGGTGACCTAAGTCCCCTCCCCACACAGAGCCACCCCAGGGCCCATTTCCTGAGGCCCTGCTGGAGCCCCAGCACACGCCCTGTGGAGCACAGCAATGGGACAGGTGGGGCCAGGGCGCGCCCTTCCTCACACAGCGAGCATCACCCAAGCCAGTGCAGGCTGGGCCCTTCCTTCTCTGGGGACCTCTTCCTCGATGTCTTTGGGGGTGTCTCACGCTCCGGGCCACCAGATCCCCCATCCCAGCTCTCAGAGCCCAAGCAAATCATACTTCAGATCGAAACACCACCCTACTGTGCATCCCCAGGATCCCTCAAGCCCTGTGCCCCCCAGCCCAGCCTCCTCTGCCTTAGACTCGCGTCCCTGTGGCCACCAGCTCAGAACACCCAGGGCAGAGCCTGCTCACCAATGCACTCGATGCGGTGGTGACATCACTGTCACCCCACCACTACCAACAGCACATCATCCATCACCACCAAATCCTTCTTGACATCACCACAAGGACAGCACATCGGCACCTCTACCACTGAGACAACTGTTGCCACGGCCACCAGCCACAGCACATCCACCCCAGCCCGGTCACTGCTGCCACCATCGCCCTCACTGGTCACACCAGCGCCACTTCCCACAGGACGATGGGGAGCACAAGAGAGATAGAGCAAGGGCACTCAGTGCCTGTCAGAAGCGGGGGCTCCACCAGCAAACATCCGGGATGCCCGGGCTCCTTGGCAGCGCTATGGCTCCTGGCCCCTGCCCTCCCACCTGCTGCGGGGCCCTGCTGTCTCTGCAACAGTGACCCACCCGCCCCAGAGGCCCCCGCTGCCCAGCTCCTTGCGCATCCCTGCCTAGCCCCGTGGGCCATGAGCCACCAAAGCTGGCCATTCCAGGCCATGCCCCGTGCAAAGCAAGGCCACCAGGGGGCTGGGTGAGGTTCCCAGGAACATCCAGGGCTCAGAGGGGTCCCAGCCTGGGAGACCAGAGCCGGGACTCGGAGCCACCTGGGGCGTCCTCTGCCTCTCTCCCATGGGATTGAACACTATTCCCCACACATGCACAGGAGCATGGTGCCACGCACCTGGAGAGAAGCCGAGCAGCCCAGGAGGCCAGGACAGCTCGGCCCTGCTTCTGCCTGCAAGAGCAGAATTCCAGGAAAGACCGGGTGGGTGGGAAAGCCAGGCTCCTGCAGTGGGGGCTCGGGGATTAAGCGAACACTTGGGCCCTGCACGCGCTGGGCTGTGGCAGCCCTCAGAGGACCATGGGCTGCTTCTCCCCCGCCCCACCACACACAGGGCACGCAGGGAGCCGAGTTCAATCTGTTTGCTGTTGCTGCCCCTGGAAACAGGCAACAGCTTAAAAGCACACTGGCTCCCAGCCCAAACCCGCAGGCTGGCGGCTCCCCCAGGAGGAGGAGGTCCTTCTGCCGCCTGCCTTGCTCCGTGCCCACGTGCCTGCCCACCCCATTCCTCAAGCCCAGCTGTGGCCAGGACGGGGTGAGCTGGGGAGTCTTGATGCCACCACACAAGTGAGAACCACTCTGGGAACCCAGGGACCACAGGCAGCTGGTTCCGCCTCTTCCTGCATCTCCAGGTTCCAGAGCCCAGGACCAGGGGACTCTGACACCCTTGCGCCTCTGAAGCAAGGCCACAGGCGCACAGTGCCAGAGGCGCGGGCAAGGCCAGGGCACCCAAGGGCGGGGTGGTCAGCGACCTGCCTGGGGCCCCATGGCTGGGGAGGGCACGGTGGGCCTCAGAGGTCTCGCTCGGCTGCCACCTCTCCAGGTGACCCCGACGAGCCTCTCAGCCCTCCTGGTGACGGCTTCCTGAACTGCCAGGAGGCAGCGGGAAGCAGCAGGACACTGCAGTGCGTGCTGTGATCCCAGCACTCTGGGAGACTGAGACAGGAGGCTTACACGTTCTGCCTGGGTGACTTAGCAATTTAATGAGTCCCTGTTTCAAAATTCTAAAAATAATAATAATATAAAGGGCAGGAGCTAAAGCTCAGTGCCAAGTATACAGAAAGAGAGAAAGAGAGAGGGAAAGAGAATGAGAAAGGGAATGGAGGAGGAGGAACAAAAG
>PVKN010002909.1:0-39961 GCA_004027915.1 Capromys pilorides
CCTGTAAACTAATGTGAATTCACTACCGCCTGATGACATCTGATCCTCACTAGATCCATCTCCCCATCTTCTACTTCTACAACCTTCAACCAAGCAGGTTGGGGAAAAAAGAGATTAGAAAGAACTACGGCTGGTTTCCTAGTGAATAACTTAATAGAATAAAACCTGCTTTTCCATTTGCATAACACATTCACTATCACCCACTTCTACTTACTTTACTGGTAAGAGTTCAGGTTTTCCATACCTAGAATGATTTGCCTGAACTTTAACATAATCCTTCTAGGGTCAAAATTCAACATAAAACAAAACAATAACCCTCAAACTCCCAAGGACACCTTGAATGCTGCCGTGCTCTGAGAGCACATGCTCCTCTGGCCGCGCTGCCGCCATGGGGTTCTGAGCTCATCCAAGTGCTCCTCTCCACTGGGCAGAGCAAGGCCTCTGGAATTCTCCTCATGTAATTTAAAAATGACACTTACCACTTAATGACATTAGGAAATCAAATAGAAACATCCGCTTTTACTAATATACCCTGTGTGAATTGATTTGTTCTTCCAAAGTCAGCCAGTACTTGTCACTCTGTCCATGACCCAGGAGATGACAGGGTTCCAAGGCTGGGTGCTGCTGAGATGCATCCTGGCAAACCAGCTGCATGGAAAGACACTGTCCATTAGGAACACAACACTGTTCTCTGCAGAGAACACCAGACAACGTGACTCTCCAGGCCCCCAGCGACTCTGAGAGTGAGAGCGGCCAGGATTGCACCTGCTTTCACTATAACAACAGCCCCTGCTATGGCTCCAGGGGACCTAGACAGCTTTCAGTTTTGATTTCAGGACAGATGGAAGCCATCCACAGAAGCCTGGAGATAAAGCAGGAGGCTGGACTTACAACCTACTGTAACTCAGGATCACTTGACATATTTTGGATGTATTCAAAGGAATTATGCACGATTTGTTCCAGCATTGGAAGAAAGTCCAACTGCCACTTTCCTTACTCAGGCACCACACGGATTAGCAGGAGGTGCTGAGATGCACAGGCCAGGGCTGTGGCCAGTTCCAGTGAGCAGGGAGCCTGGTCCACACTTGCCCAGCAGTATTTTTTTTGTTTTTTGGTCTTTTTAAGACAGAGTACTGCTATGCAGTTCAGGCTGGCCTTGAGCTCATTTTTGTAGCCCAGGCTGGTCTTGAACTCGCACTGATCCTCCTGCTTCAGCCTCCCAAGTGCCTGGATTACAGGCGTGAGCCACCATGCCTGGCCCTGCAGTGGCATTTCTACTGCTGTGGCTGCCAGTATGGTTGTACTCACAGTTGCCTCAGGAACACCTTCAGCTCACATCTTGTTGGTTCCACAATGATCACTTTCATGGATACAGTGCCAGAAAAGAAATGGCCACCATTGCTGCGTGACTACACTGTGCTGGTTGAATTGTGCCACCCTTCCTATTCTGAACTCAGCTTAACCCAGGGCCAAGGGCATGGGGCAAGAATCCTTGCTTTTGGACTGTTGGATTAGACCCAGCTCTTCCTCAATATCAATACCACCAAAGTCCCCAAGACACAGCCATCCAAATACTAAATCACGACTGGAGCAGCCAGTAGTGGGTCTGAGGCGTGGCAATCCAGAGTAGAAAGTTCCCTGATAAGAGCCCTAGGAAGTATTTTTGTGAAGCATTCTCTTAAAATGCCATTTCCTTCTTTCAAAAGAGCCCTCTGCTACATTCTGCCTCATGAAAAAAAAAAAAATTGGAAAGTATTTTGAAACCCCCAAATACTTATTGAGAAAGCTACACAAGTCTGCAGAGACGCTAACCAGATGCCAAATGTGCAAGGACAGAGTCAGAGCAAGCGTGTGGACCTCACCCGCTGGGGATTGATGGAATCCAATGGCCCTGTGCTGCCCCCACAACAGAGCCATTGGTCCACCTGGCCATCTGAGGCAGGCAGCAGCACAGGGAGCCTTTGTTTCTTCCCTCAAAGGCATCTCATATTGTGGTTTGGGTTTTTTGATATCGTGAAAAAGATCTAGAGAATTCCAGCAGTTTCAGTTAACAGGAAATACAAATAGAAGTAGAAATAAAAATGGAATGGAACTCAGTTTTCCACAGATTGAACACATATGGGTTTCACAATTTACTGAATTAGCTCTAGCCTTCTAGCAGTGAAGACGTCTGTGGCCGAAACTTCTTACAGCCCACCTTTCCCAGCGCAGGGACTTTTCCACCTGTTCTTCACACCCATGGCCGTGGAGGGAGCGCGCACCTCCACCTCCACGGCTGGCTCCCTGGTTCCGTTTGCTGTCATTCTCTTCTTGCTCTAGTCGTCTTTTCATTTTCTCATCCTATGGAGACTTCAGGTAAACTGCAGCAGCAAACCAGGAAATGTATTCCTTTTGAAGATAATTTGAAAATTTAAAAACAAAACAAGTATCTCGATAATTATAAGACGCAGTGATTCTTTTTCTTCTTCCCCAAATTGGACTCAGAGGTATCCCAGGCTCAACTCCTCTAGGGCTGGAATGACGTGCAAGGCCCACATGGGTGGTCTGGGGACCAAGGCAGAGAGCCAACAGCTGGTCAGACCCCAACCAGGCCACACAAGTCAGCATTCATCAAAAAGACAGTCGCCACCCAGGCACTCGGTGGCCTCAAGCTCCACGCTGGACAGAAACCTCCTCAGCTTCTTGTGGCAGCTGTAATCCAGGGTGGTGGTGTAGACGGTCTTAGAGTACTTGGAGTAGACGATGGTGGTGCTGAGGAAGCGTGTGGGCTTGTGGTGGGGCTCAAGGCGCACCTCGGCCTTGTAGTTGCGCCACATGCAATTGGGAATGCAGATGACTGGCTGCAGGAGGCTACAGCCAGGCCCGGGGCGGCTGCACGTCATCGATGAAGCGGCGTTCAGAGTTGTACTTGACCTAGGAAGTGTACCTTACTTCCTTCAGCGGTAACGGGTCAAACTTCTCCAAAAGACAGCGGGAGAAGCCTCAGAGAGCAGCTGGCTGCTGGGGCACTGGAGAGATGCTGGATTCAGAGGCGCTGGCTGTGTGTCTGGCCCATGTTAGGGTAGGTGTAAGATGAAGCGGAGCCGCGGGGGTCGCCGCCGCGTTGGGTTCCAGCGTGCCGTGGGGGCGGAGCGCGTTCCCCACGGCCGCCAGCGCCGACCCCGGTCGCCGCGAGCCCCCAGTGGCTGGGGCTCGGGCTGGGAGGCAGACCCGAGTCCGGACTGTTCAGGACGCCGTCTCCCTTCTTCTTCGTGTCCACGAGCTCAGGGACATCCTGCAGGCTGAGCCCCGCCACTGTTCTCCGGGCCGCCTCCCCGCCCCGCAGCTGTGTTTTCTTTTGTCATTGATTTCTAGTTTCATTGTGGTATGATCTAGTAATACTCATGGTATAATTTCAATTCCTTTTCATTTACTTAAGTCTGCTTTATTGGCTACTAGGTGGTTTATTTTGGAGAAAGTTCCACGTATTGCTGAGAATGTGTATTCTGGTGTTGATTAGACCACTCCATAGATATCTATTATCATTATTTTGTGTGTGTTTGTGTGTGTGTTTAATACACAACCTAAACAATGTTTTAGGTTCTACAGTACTAAATAACAATGTTACTACAACATACCAGAACTTAGAGAATGCAATGAAAGCAGCTCTCCGAGAGAAATTTAGAGTTGTGAGCGCTCATAATCACAAAAACAGAGAATCCAATTAAATAACCTAATGATGAATGTCAAGGCTAGGAAAATAAGCAATCTAAACCCAAAGCTAGTACAACAAAGGGTCTGTAAGGTCTACAGGGCCTACATGGTCTCACTACGTAGATCAGACACATAGTGATTCTCCATTTTTCAGCCTCCCAAGCGCTGGTATTATAGGCGTGGACGCCATGCCTAGTCTCAATCAGCATCTCAGCGCGCCCTGGGGATCCAGTCTCAGCTGCTGTGCTCTGCCTAAGCAGGTGCTTTAGGTGCTTCAGTCCATTGAGCTATCCGGCTGACCCTCCTAGATATCTATTAAATCCGTTTGTCTGAATGTTTTGTTCAACTCTGATATTTCTTTGTTGATTTTTTTCAAGTTGATCTACTTGTAATATGGACTATAGAGGTGTCCTATTGTAAGTGTTTATGTTTATGTCCATTAGTACTTATCTTATATAGCTGAGTGTGCCATCCTTGATCAAATTCACAGCTAGCAAGAGGAGCATCTAGGAAGTTTGCTTCCAGAGCCTATAACACTGGTACTATATTGCTTTTCAACAACAATAAGGAAGCATTGACTTAGAATAGAGACTAATTTCCAGTAACTAGTTTAATTTCAAATTATAAGATTATCACTACTTCCAGAAGATGGCGCCCCAGTGCAGAACAATCATCCGGATTGGAAACTACTACACCCAGAATGCTATGCGGGAATCAAGGGCACACTACTGTTTGGCTGTCAAAGATATTGCCTGTACATGCTCCCTGTGTAGCTGGATGGGAGAGTGTATTACTAAAGCCATTCAGGTTCTTTATCTATATGAAGAACTCAGTTTGAAGCATTTTTCTCTTTCCCTAGCTCTCCTTGTCTTATTAGGCGGTGAGCGGTAGGACTGAACAAGGCTATTTTTTGGCCTTACCTGCCGTGATGTGAGGACCCTTTACCTTCGGCCCAAGATGGCGGCGCCCTACACGGTGTTCTGGATCCAGTCTTAAAGCGAGCCAAGACCGAAAGCTTGTGTCATGTCGAAGCTAAACCGGGCTAGTAGGGCACTTAAGAAGCCCGAGGTCGGAGGCCTGATACGGACTATCGTGCGGGCCGGCCAGGCTATGCCTGGGCCCCCACTAGGTCCCATCCTTGGTCAGGTGCGGCAGTGGCTGGACCCCGGCTCGGGAGGGTGCGGGCTCTGGAGCCAAGAAAGAATTGGTTCAAAACTCGGTTCGTCTACGTTAGCTCTTTTGTTAGTTACATAACTTTTTTGTAGCTCAGCTTCGTCAGCCTTTCGTTAGTAGGCTGTCCTGAGGGTAAATTAGGACGATGCGTACAAATCTGGCGCGTAAAACGGTAAACAGAAAGGTGGAAATAAAAAAGTGAAAGTGGAGTGAAGGGACGGCGCCAGGTCCCAGCACTAACCCTCTCAACTTCCTTCACAGCGAGGTGTTTCAATCAACCAGTTTTGCAAGGAGTTCAACGAGAAGACAAAGGATATCAAGGAAGGCATTCCTCTCCCTACGAAGATTTTTGTAAAGGTGCAGAGTCTGGAATCTGATCCCTGACTTCCTCCTCATACCTTTTTTTCCTCTTTGGCCCTGCGGCCAGTCAAGTCTTGCTTTTACTGGGCTCCACTTCTCCTATTTACACAGTAAAATCTAGACTGTATTTTTTCTGAGTCTGCCTTGTCCTACCATATTATGGTTCTTTCCATTACTCCTCCATCTCGCTGGGGCTTCCAGGCCATAGTTGAACCACAAGTAGAACTTAGAGGGATGTTTGCCGTAGATTTGTTTTTCTCTGTGCTTTTATGGTCTGTTAAGAACATCATGGGATGGCGAATTGAGGGGAGGGAGGACAAGACATTAGAAACTACTTAGGCTGGGTAGCAGGAAGAGATATTCTCACATTTCTTTTTTCTGTTAAGCCTGACCGGACATTTGAAATCAAGATTGGACAGCCTACTGTCTCCTACTTCTTAAAAGCAGCCGCAGGCATTGAGAAGGGGGCCCGGCAGACAGGTGAGAGCCACGGTAGGCACTAAGACTGTGGGCGCTCAGGAAGGAATTGAAAAGACCTGAACAGCTATTTGTTCCTTTTTCCTAGGAAAAGAAGTGGCCGGCCTGGTAACTTTGAAGCACGTATATGAGATTGCCTGCATTAAAGCTCAGGATGATGCCTTCGCCCTGCAGGATGTACACTTGTCTTCTGTTGTCCGCTCTATCATTGGTTCTGCTCGTTCCCTGGGCATTCGTGTGGTGAAGGAGTAAGTATCCTATGGGGTGCAGTGTGAGAGAGAGCCCAGAAAGCTCTTAATTTAGAGGCAAGGCAGAGCTAGCTCTTTATAGTGAGAGTCAGCTTTTGAGTCAAATAGCTTCTTGGGGGCGGAGTCTGGCGTAAGGCCTTATTCATTTATTCATTTATAATACACTTATTAAGCACTTGTTACATAATGAATATTTTCTGGTGTTTTGTTTTGTTTTGTTTGTGGTACCAGGGATTGAACTCAGGACCTTGCACTTGCCAGGCAAGCACTTATTCCACTAAGCTATCTCCCCAGCCAATAATGAACATTTTCTTAGGGAGGCTGTTGTTGTTTGTTTGAGACAGGGCCTTATTCTGCAGTTCAGGCTGGACTTGAACTCACTTTGTGGCTCAGGCTGGGCTCATACTTGCAGTAATCCTCCTGTCTCAGCCTCCTGAGTGCTGGGATTACAGGTGTGTACCATCATGCCAGCAGTGGACATTATTCTTGATGTTAGATATAGCCAGGAATGAGCAGTCATCCTTGACCAAGTCTGGAAGAACTCACAATCCTGTGGTGGAAGCAGACTATAAGTGAAATGTAGGCTACCATGTAGTCAATGTTAATTAAAAAAAAAAAAAATTAGCAGATCACTACAAGTCTGGTCTAGTAGTGAGACCCTAAACACCCTGTAGACCCTTACCAAAGATACAAAAATAAAATAAAATAAAATAAAACAAGCAAATAAAAAAAAAAAAAAGCTTTAGATGTCATGAAAGCAGAAAAAAAGGATCTTGATTTTGCCTGGTTCGTCAGCAAGTGTTATTGAGGGAAGTGACATCTAAGCAAAGAGCTAGAAAAGGAGTTCAAGGACTGGGGCTAAATGTCCTAGAAATAGAAAGATCCTTATAAAGAATTGAAAAGAAGGTGAGAGAGTGAAGCAAAGTTGTGTGATGTGGGACTATCACACAGGGATCGAACCATGGTCCCTAAGGTTGGAACAGGGGATGAAGATGTCAGGCAGAATCTTTTGAGTTATACCACATTCAGACTTGATCTTGAGACCAACAGCAGGCTTTGGACAATGGCAGAAATGGTTTCCTTGAAAATGGGGAAGTGCCTGGCCAAGATCATAGCAGGAACAGGGATAGCTCTCAGCCTTACACTGTCTCCTTGCTGCTTATATCATACCCATGTCAGGACTGAGAGTTGGTTCCCCAAGAGAAATAGGATTCATTCTGAACTTAACTTTGGAGTCAGGTGATAGCTGACTGGACTATGGTGAGCTTAGGACCACCATACCTGCAGAAGAAACCAAGCTTCAACAGGTACCTTCCCATGCCAGTTCTCTGAGTCAGTCTATTTAGCTTTGTTTCTGTTTTTCCTTTTTTTTTTTTTTTTTTTTTTTTATTATGGCTGGCTCAGCCTGCCCTGGGGGTGGGGCTGGCACAGCATGTGGTGCTGGGAATCGAACTGCAGTCCCTGAGGTTGCCTAAGCTTGCCTAATCAGGTGCTTTAGACAACTGAGCCATCTTGCCGGCCCTTTTCCTTCCTTTGTTCATTCACTCATGTGTTCTTTTTGCTAGTGCTAGAGATTAAACCCAGGGCCTCTGACAGTTGCATCCCCAGCCCAAAATGTGTCTGCATGTTTGTGGATGGAGGATGGATGGATGGATGGATGGATGGATGGATGGATGGATGATTTTTATTTTGATTTTGAGAGAGTTTCTCACTGTTCAGCTCAGGGAGGCCTTGAACTTGCTGTGTACACAGGGTGACCTCAAACTCAGTGACTATCCTCCTGCTTCAGCCTACTTCCAAGTACTGAAATTATAAGCATGCATACACCACCATGCCTGGTTTTTTATTTTTTTTTTATTTTAGACAAGGTTTCAAACTTATAGTCCTCTTCTTTCAAACTCTTAAGTGCTGGGATTATAAGAGTGCACTATCAAGCCTGATACTTAAGTCTTTATATTTATAGGGAGCAGAAATGAGTATGTCAAATCCCTGCCTTGGGGGAACTGCTCATACGTATCCTTCAGACTTAATTATTCAGAGGGGGCACAGAGAAAGGGCTAGTTAATCTGGACTGTGGCATAGCTGAGGCCTCATAGGGTGAGCAGAGCTTTAAGAAGAAGATACAAGGTGAGCTGGGAGCATCAGTGTCGTAGATGACATTCCTGGCAGAGGAAACAGAGAACAGAAATGTGGGGACTGATAGGTTCAGAGAAGGATAAGGGGCCAAACCAGCTATTCTTTGTGACAGTGACATGGGCCCTTGTGGACTCCCTCTGGTGAGCCACCACTCACCAGCCATCTGTGTCTCTGTTTACTTGCAGCCTCAGTGCCGAAGAGCTGGCCGCTTTCCAGAAGGAGCGAGCTGAGTTCCTGGCTGCGCAGAAAGAGGCAGATTTGGCAGCCCAGGCAGAAGCTGCCAAGAAGTGACCCCTGCCCTCCACACTCCAAAAGTTTGAAGGAAGCAGCTAGAAACAGGATCTGGGAAGGCTGTGCCAAAGAGAAGGCTAAGAAGTCACATGATTATTATTTTCTTGATTTTAAATTGTATATTTATATATAAGTCTAAATAAATATCCTTTGTCACCCACTTTGAACTTCTGTCTTGTGACACCTGGGAAAAGGACCAGCACTGATAGCACCCAATCTGGACAGTTATTAGCTATTCCAGGAAGTAGGTAGAGATTTTCATGGCTCTTCTGAATATGTATCTGGAGGCTCAGCCAACCAAAACAAGATGTTGACTATAACAAAGTACCCAGGGCTGGGTACTTTATAAAGAAAAGAGGATTACTCAGCTTAGTGGCTACAAAGTCCAGGCAGCATTGCACTGGTGTCAGGTGAGGGCCTATTTAACAGAAAAGCAGAAAGAATGATAACTGTGTACAGATGGGGCCTGTACATGTTTGTATATATGTTGGAGTGAGGCCTCATGTTATCACAACCCTTTTCTACTTAGACCAGCTATTATGGTTTTTATCTAGGTGTCTCCCTAAAGCCTCATATAGTCACTGGTGTGGGCTTCTAGACTTTGTGATTAATTCATGATCTAGTGCTGGGATTATGGGTGTGAGTGCTGCTGGGATTTATAGGTGTAAGTGCTACACCCAGCCTGAGGCAGATAGCCTGAAGGTAATATAAAGAAAGGAGAGAGGCTTGCTGTCTGCCTCTGCGGCTGCTGCTGCTGCCACTCAGCTGCCCCGCCATGGCTTCTCGTTTTGCTCTGCTGCCCTCTGCCATGTGCTGCTCTGCCTTTGAGCCAGCCGAGTATGGACTGAAACCTCTACTAACTGAGCTAAATACACCTTTCCTTCTTTAATTTTGGTTGTTGGGTATTTTGTCCTAGCAATGAGAAAAAAGTAACTCCGTTGTGAGGATGGTGCCCCCATGACTTAAATGCCTTTCACTAAGCCCCACCCCTTAAAGGTTCTACCACACTGGGAGCTGGGCCACTGGCATATGAACCCCTAGAAAGCCATACCTCTTAAGATTCTTAGTTGGTGCTAGAGGTAGTAGAACCAGGCCTTTCAAATAAGAATCTTGTGCTCTTGCTATGGATGAGAGGGTAGGCAGATGGGTGAGCTCATGTGTGCAGGGACTTGGGTGTATTGCTTGTCATTCCCAGTATGACTGACTGTATCTCTTGGGGATTTGTCACCTTAACCAGAATAATACTCTATGGAAGACCTGATGGCAACTCCAGGCAGAATCGCTGCACAGAGCAGCCCAGATTCTAGGGTCTACTTCAGGTTCCTCTACTAAGCTGTGAACTTAGCTTTGGGGCAGGCAATAGCTGAACATGGGCTGTGGTGAGCTCAGGGACACTGGACCTGCAGAAGACCCAAAGCTGCAGCCAGTGCTTTCCCATGGCAGGCAGAGGTTTTTGGAAAGAGTCGGTGTCCTGTTCTCCCCATGATTCAGAACTTCAGGGATTCTTGTCTTCCCAGAGGAAGGGCAAAGAACTTGGAGTGGCGTAGGGGAGTCGAGGAAGTTTATACTGAGCATCTGTATGTACAAGGCCATTTTACACTGAAAAATTTCAAAAGTATTAAAAAATACCTCTAAAAAAACCACCCATAATCCATCCTGCCAATAATTTTATATCATCTTTGTTATATTTTAAATTTTTTCGTTTTACATAATACTTTTTTAAAAACAAACTAGTCTGAGAGTGTAGCTCACCAGTAGAGTACTTTTCTAGTATGTGTGTGATCCTAGGTTGAATCCCCAGTGTTACAAATAATAATACAAACTTTATACTGTTGTATTGTACTTTTAGAATTAGTAGAACATTTCTCATTATTGCCTTTCTAAAAGGGAGAAGAGATAAAAGTCTTGGGCCCAGGGAATCTTCCTATATCAGCCTGCCCAGTACTGGGATTACAGGCTTGGGCTATCACATCTGGTTTTGGTGGCCAGCACAGCATGCCCAGGGCTCCAGGGCTGGCACAGCATGGGTACCTGGAGAATAAACCCAAGTCTCTGCACTTGCCAGGGCAGACACTTAGATTACTGAACTATCTCCCCAGACCAACTCTTGCGTATTTTGTTGATTTTATTTCTTAAAAATTTCAAGCAGTCCTGTGATGTCATTTGTTAAACAATTTTTGAGTTTATGTGTTAGGCACTGCCCTTAGGATTACCAGTACTTTGGACAGAGTAGCTAATATGACAGACATATTTCCTGCTTTCTGAAGTGGAGGTTTAATATAGTTATACACAAACACACGCATTTACACACACAGTTACAACTGTGGTAACTACAACAAAAATCATAGTGGGCTGACATTCCTGTTGGGTATGGAATGATAGCTAGGCTTCTGTGGTCCAGAAATTCTTCCTCTCCGTCTGACCTTCCGCTGGCCAGTCTGGAGCCAGCATACTGAATTCCTGTCTATTAAACAGGTCAAGTCCTCTACCAGTTTACTGAAACATTTTTTTTTTCCTCTTTCCTATCTTTTAGGGCTTACCTCAATGTCACCTCCTTATAGGTAACACTTCGTTACAATACTTTTCTGATGCTTCACTCTAAACCGAACCCAGTTACTCTACTATAGCATGCTGGTCTTTATTAAACACATTGTATATTTCTTTTAGGTTTTATTCTACCTCTTTCCCCCCCGCCCCCTTTTTTTTTTAGTCAGGGTCTCGCTGTGTAGCTTAGGCTCACTTTTAACTCACACTGATCGTCCTGCCTCAACTTCCTGAGTGCTGAGATTATAGTCTACTTTTTCTTTTGTCTCCCCACAACTGGAGGGCAGGCACATGCAGGTGTAGTAAATACTTCTCCCATAGAAAAATGAAATAGCAAAGCCAAAACTTGAGTTCAGTCTTACTGATCCCTAAACTTGAGCCTTTTCCCATACACTCTGCTTCCATATCAGTTACTTCCAGAGTCAGATACAGCCTCCCAAGTCTTCTGGGATGCCACTGTGCCAGTTCTTCCTCTTCTTGAACCTCAGTGCACAGGTCTGTTCTCAGATGTTACTGATACTCTCAGCCCAGAGTGTTTGCTAGTGAAGAGCAGAAGCAGATACTTTTTGTCCAGCAGGTGGCAACACTAGTTCGTTGAATTTTTTTTCCTGCTCTCTGGACCAAGCAGTCTGGATCTCTTATCGTTGGTTATCAGTGTCTTTCTCACACACATCAAAATCACCCACCACCACCAAGAACCAGGGTGGTCTTTCTTTTTGCTCACAGAATTTTTATTTAAGTTTTTATTTCTACTTTTTAAAGAAATATTTTGCTTCAGAATAGATCTAGATTTTCTGAAAAGTCATGACTATAGCACTTGTAATTCACATAGGCCCCCCCCACAGCGAGTTTCTCTTACATGCTTATGTGGTATCTTTGTCACAGTTAATGAGCCAATATTGATATATTATTATTAACAAAAGCCCAAACTTTATTCATATTTCCTTGTAAAGTCACACCCTCTTTCTATTCCAGTATACCAGGTTGCATACTTTCCCAACATGTTTCCTGAGGCTCCTCTAGCTGTGATAACTTCACAGATTTTCTTTTTTTTTTTTTAATGACAGGGCTTGCTTTCAGGTCGGATTCCTTTGTGTCTTGAGCTCATGGATTTTTAAATTTCAAAACTAAAGTTCCAAGTCCTTGCCCTGAGAGGAATTTTTTTTTTTTCTTTTTTTTTCGTCTTTTTGAGACAGGGTCTTGCTGTGTAGTTCAGGCTGGCCTTGAACTCACTTTTGTAGCCCAGGCTGGTCTTGAACTCGCACCGATCCTCCTGCCTCAGCCTCCCAAGTGCTGGGATTACAGGCATGCACCACCATACCCGGCTGCCCTGAGAGGAACTTAGGAACAGTTTTTATAATAGAAATTGGTGACCGTACTTAAATCCTTGGCAAGATGATCATCTTGGCAAAATATTTTCTGTACACACTTATGTGCTGGCCCTGTGCTCATGGTGGAACAGAGTTATGACACAGATTTGGGGGTCTGAAAATTCAGTTCTTTTGTCCAAAATAGAGAATAGATACACAAGAAAGGCAGAGGGCAAGGCTCTGCCCCTCTGTCCCACCCATGGACCCATCTAAGGAAGGAAAAGTGGTAGGTCCCTGGAACCCATGGCCAACCCACACACATTGTCTGTATTACAGCTCTGGACTCTTTCCTCCTAAAGAGAAGGCCCTGGTCCCGGTGCTGGAGGCCTTGGAGTGAAAAGAGTGCTGAGGGATCCTCCTAGGTCCCAGCCCCTTTGTCTCTCTTGGGAAAGACAGGATTGGCACTGCCTTCCTCTCGTTGAAAAAAAAAGTCCCCTCTCCGCCTCCAAACTGTCTTTGCCTTCTAGTTCAGTTTAATGACTCAGTTTTTCCCTATACTTATATGCTTAGAAAGAGACCTCCTCTAGTCCTGTGTCTCTGCGAAATAAGTATTATTTACTTCACCTGCAAAGAAACTAAGATTCAGGACCCATTCAGCTAATAATTGGTAGAGGCTAGATTTAACCAATTGCACCCTGATTTCATTTGTCCCTCACCAACCACAACCTGTGGCTATTGGAAGAAAACAGTTTTGGAAATTTTTTTTTTTTTGACCCACTGAATTTTGCTCATCTTTTCCTCATAGACCTGGAGGGTTCAGAAGAGTGACTTTCTTATTCTGCACATGTGGGAGAGAGTTCTGCTTCAACCTAAGCTTGCCCATGAGGGAATCTGGGAGGGATGATTTGAGATGTTGGCTCAGTAGTTTCTGGAGCAGAGCAAGAGCCTAAGGCCAGAATCCAGATGATGTGGATGTGAAGCCCACCTATTCCTCTTACCAACTGGGAGACGAATCACCTTTTGCCTATGATCATCAGTTTCTCCATCAATGACATGAAGCTTAATGTGGTGAATGAGTGATGTCAAAGTGTCTGTCAGCTGAAAGTGCTATGCAAGGATCACAGAGGTAGTAATTATTTCCAATATGAAGATCTAGAGCCTCACAAGAGTATCAGTTTCCTGCAAAACCAGGTGAAGAAAAACAAGTCCAGAAGCTTCAAACCCATGTCTAGGACAAGACTAGCTGAATCTTTTTGTCTATTCCCGCCCACACTGTGGACCTGGTAAGCCTGAAGAAGGGAAGAGGATCCTATATCCTCTAGGATTGGACACCTTAAAGGCTAGATACAGTGTCTACCTCCAACACACACTCCATAGCCATGGCCACACTGCTCTGTTGAAATGAGCATCTGCAGGAGTGAAAAATGCCAGGCTGTGAGCTAGTCTAGACTTTGCCTTCTGACCCCAGACTCCTCTGCCCTTCCCTTTTCACAACAATGCATGACACCAAGGATACCAAAAAGGCAAACTCGACTTTATTATAAAGTTGGCTACAAAGTCACCACAGCACCACGAGGTGGCCGCCTGGGCAGGCCCAGGTGGTCTGGCAGCCGGGTGAGTCCCGCACCAGGTACACGCACTTGTGCAAGCACACGTGTGACGGCAGGTCTGCCTTCCTCCATCGGAAAGGAATGTAGTGTCTCTTCACGCCCTCCACCCCAGGTGCAGGGCGCAAAAGTCACAGGAAGGGCCGCCAGAGCGGCAGAGTCCATCGGAATTGAAATCCCGTTACTGGTGTGTAGAGAATTCTACGAGGGTGTCAAGAGCCCCATAGGGCACAGGCTGGCCCAGGTGAGCCCTGCCTTTCCCCCAACAAGGCCCAGCAGTGGCTTGGCTCCAAGAGTGGAGAACTGGCCCAGGCCCATGGGGCAGTGCGGTGGGGAAGTGAGACTCCCCCATTCTCCGCTTGAAATCCCATTCAAGGAAACTCACTACGAGTGAATACAGATTGAAATGGAAACTGGGATCCCTTGAAGTCCCTTGATTTTAAAAAGAAGCTCCCCTCCCTTGCCCTCCCACCTCCCCCCCAAAAGCCTCCAGGGCCTGGGGAATTAGATATATCCCCCTTTGGCCCCCAGAATCCCCCCACAGTCCCGGGGGGGTGGAGAGCGGCTCCACGTCTTGATGACAATATGCCATACTTGACGACGTTAAGTCACAGACTTATTCAAAACGTTGGTTCCCCTCCACTTCCATCTGTAGAGAAAAAAGAGGGAGGCAGAGTCAGTTAGGCCTATTAGAGAAGAGTGTGGGACAGAGTTAACATATATGGGCTTCAAATATGTTGGCCCCATGGCTGAATGATCCCCCAATGCTTAGCAGTATGGATGGTTAGAGTACAATATGGATATAGGATAATATGGATGCCATGTGGATGGCATCCATGTGGGACAATATGGGTGGAAGCTGTGACCATAGGTTTGGAAAGGATAGGAATGTGAAAAGAAAGAAGGGGTGATGGGATTAGGGGCTGATCCCTATCCTCTTTCTTTCCCCAACTCATACTCGTACTGTATTTCCTGAGATGGAAAGAATGTGATAATAGAATTCTAATCAATTTCAAACAAATTTTGTGTGACTTAAGGAAAATTTCTTTAACTCTGGGACCTTGATTGTCTCCATGTATACAATGAAGTGGTGGCTATACTAGGTCCTCACAGAGTTACAATGCACAAAATATTTACCCAAGGGTTCTTTCACACTGTAGCCTACAACAGCAGCCCCTGTCTTCTAGATCTACTGAACCAGTAAGATTTTTATTTTTTCTTATCTTCACTACTACCCTAAGTAGAAGGTGATGTTTTATACTTAATAGAATTGAGTTGTGGGGAAGGGATGGATTCACCTAATCCCACCTAATATCTCACAGGAAGGAGAAGGGCATGAGCTCTTGGACATTTGGGCTGGGCTTACCTTCGTGGAAGCTGTCTTGAACTTGGCTCTGGAGTTGATGCAACTCATCAGTAAACCCATCATAGGGGAATGTTGAGACACTTGTCTCAAAGGCGGTTTCATAGGTGGCCAGGTCCTCCAGAAAGCTGTGATCTTCTGGGGACAGGTTGTTGCAAGGAGATGGGGCCCCTCTTGGGTCCTCTGCCTCAGGATCTCCTGAGCCCCATTCCCCATTGGGGTCTGGGGTAGAGAGATCCATGAAGATGTCTTCCACAGGCATTTCTTCCAGGAATATGTTATCAGGGTCAGCTAGGAAGTCCAGCTCCTGGCATTTCCAGGGTTTTAGGTCCAGACTGAGCACAGGGGGGCCAGCCCCTGACAGGGACAGATTGGAATCCAGGGGCTCCAGCCCTCCAAGTGGTTCCAGTCCCCCAGTACCAGCCTCAGCTGAAAAGGGCCTGTCCATGCCCTGAGCTAATTGGCTAATCTGCTGGATGAGACGGTCTATCTCATTTTGCTCCTTTTCAGAGTAATGGAAGAAACTCTGCTTGACTGGAGAGGCTTCAGGTGTGAGCAGGCCTTCAGGTACCAGGGGGACATCCACAGAGAGGGGGCCCCGGAGCTGAGCAAGGGCCAGAAGTGTGCAATCCCCATTACCAGGGCTGCTAGGACTTGGGGGCAACTTCTCATAGAGAAAACTGCATCCCTCCTGTGCAAAGTAAGTCTTGGTGGAATTGGGGCTCAGTTGTTCTGGGAAAGTTTGGGTGGGGCTATTCAGGTGTGCTTGAAATGCTGTTGTGGGAGGAGTCAGCTGCTCGTGCGTAGGGCTTCCCAGAGGCTCTGGGAAGGTAGTAGTGCTTGGAAGCAGTTGGTCTGAGAAGGTGGAGGTACAAGGAGTCAGTTGGTCTTCATAGTTTCTGGTTGAGAGTTCAGTCAACTGGCCTTGCAATGGGCTGGTCAGTGGATCTGGAAAAGTTGCACTGCTGGGTGTCAACTGGTCAGAGAAGGTTGTGGTGCTTGGAGTCAGCTGCTCTTGGAAAGAGCTAGATGGCGTGGGCAAGTGGGTCTGGAAGGGCTCATGGAGGCTGAAAAGGAAGGCACAGCCTCCTGGCTTGTGGGGGGTGTAGGGAGGGGTACACACAAGATCCTTGCTTAGTTCAGCTTGGAGAGAAGGCTCAGGCCCAGAAGAGAATGGCACATAGCTGAAGTCCAGTTTTTGGAGGGGTCGAGGAAGCTCTTCTGATGTTGACACAACACCCAGCTGAGGAGCACTGGGGAAACTGGTGCTTCTGAGAGCCCCAAGGGGTGGGGTAAAAACTGGATTAGAGCACTGTTCTTGGGAGATGATATTCTCAGGGAATGAGGACAGTACAGTTGGGTTCCCCAAGACATAAGCTGCTTGGGTGTCTTCAGAGTTCAGCTGCTGGCGGAGGCTCCAGGCTTCCATGTCACTGGAGAGGAGAGAACAGGCAGCCGGTAAGGGTTTGTTGTCCATTCCCAGAGCAGTTTTCTGATTTATGTCTCCTCCGTGCTGACCTTGGCTGCCCCCCAGGCCCGTGCCTTGCAGCTCACCTGATTGGGTAGTTATTGGTAGTAATAGGGCCCTCTGGACCTTCTGAGTATAACAGGCAGTAAATCCATGCCCAGCCTCCATGCTTCGACTGCAGTCTCACTACCATCTCTGCCTGAATATCTCCGCTCTCAGCCACTGTGGAGAAAGATGAAATGCACAGTTAGCATGTCTATCAGGCAACACGACCTAAATTCCCACCTTGCTCCCCTCTCCACTCAACTAAGGCAACCAGGGTATCTTTTCTCACCACCCTACCACACATCTTAGTCCCCACCTTGACCTCACCACTGAGAGTTCCCCAGCTCTGGTTCTCATCTTGCCTGTACTCCTCACCCTATGTTCTAATGTTTACCCCATGGCATCTAAAACTGTCAGTCTCTTGTCTCCCCAACATAAGTCTTGACTACAACCCACCCTTGTTCTGGTCTCTCGTCCCCTTTCTAGCTCCCTATTTTATCCCCAGCCTCTCTGGACACTCACAAAGGCGGTAGTGTTGAGCAGAAGCGTGGGCCAGGTCCTCAGGGTGCAGCAGTCCATACCATGATTTACAGAGTAGTTCACTGCGCTCAAAGCCCAGGTAGATTAGGACACTGGGAAAGTGGAAAGGGTGAGGTCAACTTGCTGTTTTCCTTGCTTGAAATACATGCATCTCATCCCCACCTTTGTCCCTCTAAACCCATCCTTCCTATGCCTGACTTCAGAATCTAGGGTCCCCTCATCTCTGTCCTGATTTCCTCCTGGGATTTGAACACTCTGAACTTACCTCTCAGATATGTCCAGTAGGGCCAGGTCTTTAGCATGTCGGCTCTGGAACATGGCCAGGAAGAGTGAGGCAGGGCCAGGCCCAGGGCCAGGCCCAGGCCCAGGGCGGGGTCTGGGCTCCAGAGGGGCACAGAAAGCTGTGAACACAGGGTTTCCTGCCCAGTAAGCTCCAGGTGGATGAGCATGAAATCGGCCTCGAATAAGCACCAGTTTGTTTCCTGCACTCTGGCGCCGGAGAGACTTAGAGGTGTTGAAACGGCAACGGAAGAGGCGATCTAGGTAAATAAAGAGAAAAACTACTAAGTACATAAATGGATGAGAAAGATGGTCGGTGGCAGTGATCAGAGCAGCAGGAGGGAGATTAGCTTGGAGGAGTGAGAGGAGAGTTCTTACCAGTGTCCAGAGCAGAGGGCAGAGTGAGCTGCTGGCGCACAGTGAGGTGGTCAGCGGGGTCAATAATGTCATAGATGCTGTCACCCTGGGCAACCAGGTCCACCTGGAATTAGAAATGACCATTAGTGAGGACAGCAAGAGCCAATCTTTGGCCCATAGCATCCCGAAGTATAGAACCCCTCCCTCTTCAGTTTTTCAGGAGTGGAACTCACTGTGTGCACCCCACTGATGGTCCAGCCTGAGTACTCACCATAGAGTGGCCAAGATGCTCGCTCACACTCTCAGACAGGTATAGCAATTTCCCTTCAGCTGTGAATACAAGCAGAAATCCAGGCAGTGCTGCCACAATGTCTTCAAGCTCCTGAGCTGAGAGCAGCCCTGTAGGACCTGCCAGAGGAGTGCCTGCGGAATGAGAAAGGATGGTGACTCAGGATAAGATTGGGAGGCAAAGTCGAAAAGAGAAAGGTATAATCTGAATTTCAGAGAATCCATAAATTTTCCTTAAGTCTGTCTCTGTAAACACCTGTTGACCCACTGCCCGCAGCTCAGGTATGGGGGACCTGTTGCTGGAAGTCCCCAGTTGCCTAGCACTCACTTCTAAACAGGAGCTGGAGACTCAGCGGCCCCGAATATCAGAACCACGGAGAGAGCTCCCAAGCGGACCCGAGTTCAGCACCGCAGACAGCACATCGCCGCCAAACGGTCTAGTCAGCACCGCGGACAGCGCTTCACAGGGCAGAAAAGCCCTTTTGGTATCTCTTGCTGTCCTTTCTCAGGATCTGGTGCCTCTTTGGAGTTCCTACAACTTCCCTTCCCACACTCCCGGAGTGTCTCTGAGCTGGTGGAGGATGAGACTATTCTATCTTGGCTCTTCTACCATAAACCTGGCACTTGAGATAACGCTTATTCTCTTTAACCCTCACCCAGAACCAAAGTGAAATCTGGATGGAACTCAGGAGGAAACGTAGGAAGTCCTGAGTCCCCTCAAGTCTCCTCTCCTCATCACGCTGCCCTAGACATGAAGCAGTCCCATCGGTTCTCTAAGCTCCACTGTTCCCTTTGCCAGTCAGCTCAGATCCCCGGCAGCCCCAGTTTGCTCACCTCCAGCGAAGAAGACACCCTTGCGAGTGTAGATGCAGGCGAGACTCATAATGTGCAGGTAGGACAGCCGGACCTTGTCGGCTTCGGCCAGCGGCAACAGCTCCTTGAGGTTCCGGATCTCAGCGTTGATCTGGTCGCGGCGCGCCTTGGAGGCGCCCTTAGTGGAGCGGTACATGACAGCCGGCTGTGAGGCTCCAGCTCGGGCGCCCGGAACCCCTTCGTCCCTGCTCGAGGCTCCGGCGGCTTCCTCCTTGCTTCCCAGTATCTCGTTCAGGCTCTCGATTGCTCTCTCTCTCCTCTCCTGGGCTCCGCTCGGCTGCGCTGCCACCCTCGCCTGCCTTGTTCCGCCTTATATAGCTCCTGCAGGCGTGGGGGGCTCATTTTAGAGACGGGAGGGGGGCAAGAAAGAGGGAGGTTGGGCTAAGCAAGCTGCAGCGGGAGCCACTGACTGGGGAGGGGGGGCGCTCCTCCTCCCTCCTGGCTTCCGACGTCAACCCGTGACGTTGAAAGAGAGCGGGAGGGGGAAGCGGGGAGAAGGGGGGGGGCCGCGGCTGGCGGGAGCTGAGCTGAAAGCCAAGTGCTGCTTTAGAGAAGCCTTGAATGGGGGTGTGGAGACCCAGGCTCCTGAAGGGTATTCAACTGAAAAAAGGGCAGGACAGTTTAGGGCAGCCCGAAGGCCCTGACAGGAGTCTGTGGGCAGCGAGGAGCTGGTATTGACATCCATTTTTTTTTTCCTGAAGAGTAGGCTAATGGAGAGCAATAGGATTATGGGCAAATCGCTCTTGGTATCTACCAAAGGTTCTGATTCTGTAGGTGGGGGGCCCTTTCCTTGGCTTTGGGGTCGCAAGACATAACTACCCTCCTTCCCTGGGGTCTACTTAGTCCGGGATTCCCTTGGCTATTTTCAAATAATTAATTCCTTCCCCTTCCCCAAGTTCTGGCTTTGGGAATTTATTGGGGTAGCAACATGGGGGTCTAATCCCCTAGGATGGAATGAAATTCCTGTGGGAAGGGGACCAGCTGAGTTTGACCTTGGTTTTATTATCCCCTAGCCACAAATAAGAGCAGCAACACCAACTCTGTGTCTGCAGTGATTACTTTCCCTGTTGATTACTTAATCTCAATCACTGATGGGCGAAAACGAGGAAGGGGCCTAGACCACTGTGAGGATCTGCTCAGTACTTAGCACTGTCCTCCGACCCATTTCCATCCCCCCAAGTGAGCGGTTCCTCCTCCCCCCTGCGAGCTTCTTTCTCCTACAGGCCTGGGGCGGGGGCGGGACCGGGGGAATCCCAGCTCCATATTAGGACAGGAATCCTCCGGCGGCTGCCGCAGCGGCGGCGCGGCGACGGGCGGGGCCTGGCTGCATCCGCGCCGCTCCAAGAGCTCCCGCCCCCTGCTTCGGCGAGGAAGAGGGGGTGGCAGCCGGGAAGGGGGCGGGTGGTCCCTGTCGGGCGCTCCGTGACTGCTGCACCTACTCAGGACCCTCTAACTTGCCAGGCTGTCCTGCACATCTTCCTCCAACCCTCTTTCCACATTTGGCGCTAAGATTTCTCCTTCATTCTCTACCTTCAACTCTCTACCTTATGAGCCCCTCGTCTATCTCAGTTTTGTGCGTCACCTACCCCTCCAAAAGCTCCCCTTGTGTTTCATGTCTGTTTTCCTTTCTAGTTTTCTTTCAGGTTTGCTTCTACATTTGTGGCCTTTGCCTTACCTCTCCCATCTTCCTTATTCACCACACACAGTATAATTGCTTCCTAGAGGGGCAAAGTAGTGTCTTTCTTACCCCCAAAATCTCTTAAAATGAGAAGGCAGTGGTGTAGGGAAATTTTTATCTGAAATTTCATATGGGAGAGTAAGGGTGTGTGAATCGTGGGGGGGGGGTGCTGAAAATGAGGCTGCTCAAATATCGAGGGACAGGGTTGGGAATATAGCTCAGTGGTACAGTGCCTTCCTGGCAAGTGCAAGTTCCTGAGTTCAATGCCTAGTACCAAAAATCAAAACAAAACAAACGAAAACCCCGAAGGGCAGCCTTATTATAAAAAGTCAAAAGGGAGGGTGGAGATGAACTTTGACATCAATAAGAAAAGTTGAGAGTCAAGGAATTCCTGTCTTCACTGCAAAAGATGGTAGCAAGAGAGGCAATATAGGAGAAAAGGCAACTAAAAAGTACCTTAGAAGAGAGTAACATGGCTCTGGCAGCCCTGTCTTGATGTCTTTTGGAATCCATCTGTCTGGAGGCATCCACATAAACCATCTTGTGGTCAGTGGCACAACATATATGGAAAAATTGCTGTGCATGTGTGTATCACTGCCTCTAATTCAATGGACTTGAATGACAGTCCCTTCAGGATGTTTCTGGTGCATTTTTAAGCATCTCTGACAAATATGTCCCCACGCACCCTCCCTCCAATTTACATTCCTTTGATCTTTGGACCACCTTCCCATTATGAAAATCCAGGAAAAGTTTCTGGATTTCTTCACCTACGGATGCTTTAGGGCCTGGCTGGGAGACATTCTCGGTGTTCCCGCCACACTAAGGGAATCTATTGGCTCGGTACAGCTGGTCTGCAGCCGCCCCGGCAATCCATAACCCATGTTGCTGTCCATGGTGCTGAAACAGTCTCCATGACGTCATACTGGCTAGGGTCTGCTTTGGAACCTCAGGTCTAGACTGGATTCATCTTGAGAGCCTCCTTTCGTTTGCCTTTTTCTTCTTTGTGGATAAATATGAGGGCTCCAGGAGTCAATATTCCTGAGCTCTAGAAATTAAATAACAAGAGAAGAGAAGTGGGCTCAAGTGAAGAGTCCTTGGATTTTTCCAGGAGAGTGGACTGAACAGAAGACATTTTGGAAAGCAAGAAGGGTCTAGAAAGGGACAAAGGAGGAGGTAGATGAGGTCGCCTCTTAGTTCGCCCACTCTGATTCAAGTTGAGAATCTCTGTATGCCCCCAATGTCTTCTCTCCCTAGGCCAGCTTCCACTCCTCTTGCCTCCCACCTCCGTGAAACTATTTTTAACTGTGCAGAACCAAAAATAGCTTGGCAGCAGCTTCAGGCCGTGGGAGAGGAGCTATTTATATCACCAGTGATGGTTCTGAAATAGCAAGCAGGAGGAGGGGGGCGGCTGGCAGCTAGAGAGCTCCTGGCCGATGCTAAAAATACTGGCAGTGTGAGTCATCTTGGCCTGGCTGAGTCACTCACTCCCCCCGCACACACCTTCCCCAGGCAGCAGCAGCAGCAGCAGAACAGACTAAGAACTTGAAGCCTGAGACAGGAGAGGCCTCCTAGTCCCTGGGGTATGGAAAAGTGGGCAAAGAAATGGATTGGGAAAGGGGCTTTAGGTTGAGTGTGTAGAAGGAATGAGGGGAGCAGAAGTCTCCTCAAAATAGCTGCTGGGTGAGCATGCAGCATTCCCAGCTATGCACTACTTGAGGATGTTCGAGCAATTTTAGAGAGGGAGATTGTGAGTTCAAGTGTGTGTGTGTGTGTGTGTGTGTGTGTGTGTGTGTGTTTTCACTTAGCTGAGACTTTTTGTATATCTCCATGTGGCTGCATCTGATTCTGTCCAGATGTTTGTATGTCTATCCATATATCTGTATGCATGTATCATTGTAGTTGTTATCAGTATTCTTCCTCTGTTTGCCTACACCTGCATCTATGCCCATCTTTTTTTAAGGTCTTCACCTTCCTGTGTTGTATCTACATATGTTTGTCTCTATATATGTTTATATTTACCACGTTCCGAGTGGTAAACTTCTACAGCAAGAACAGGCCATGAGATTCCCTGCTCCTCTTCCATTTATCAGCCACCTAAGGGGAATATCATCCCTCAACCTCTATTAAATTTATATGTACCACGTTCCCCCCCCTCCCCCCGTGTGTGTGTGTGTGTGTGTGTGTGTGTGTGTGTGTATGTGTGTGTCCAAATCTCAGTGTACTCTGGGTCTTTCCCTCTTAGCACTTAATGGTAGACATGGAGCTGCAGGCCTCCCCAGACTCAGTGTACCCTCTGTTGTTCTCCCTATTGTCAATTGCTGGGTACTTGCACTATCTATGCTTTATTTTCCTTTCTGCCTAGAATTTTCCCTTCCAATCCTTAGACCTCAAACGTCTTTTGGTTGCATGCAATCTCTAGCAATAACATGTAGGAAAACAGCCCCACACAAATATTCTCCTTTCTCTGGAATCATCCTGAATCTTCTCTGACCTGCAGGAGTGAGTGGTTTTCCATCATTCCATATTTGGGGAGCTGAGAGAAGACAAAGTCTTTAGTTCTAAAAAAATTCTTAGTGTGGGCACAGGCATGTGTAGCACGCACATACACAAACTCTCTCACAAATACACACACGCACACACACACACACATAACTGAGAGAATGAGAGAGAGAAAAATATCAAGGTCCCTTCTTTACTGAGCAGAGCTCGCATCTGTTGCCATGGCAACCCGCCCACTCCTTCCCAAAAAAAATCACCAAGAAGAGGTGATGGCATCGAGAAGGGATTGGCTGATTCCTTTATTATTTTTTTTCCGAAAAAGGCTTTTCTACAGCAAGAACAGGCCATGAGATCCCTTGCTCCTCTTCCATTTATTGGGCATCTATGGGAAATATCTCCCCTCAAACTCTATTAAAGAAGAGGTGGTGTATCTTTTCCAGACAATTCCAGGAGGATGACCTCCTGGGAAGACGGTGAAGGTTGGGTGGGTAATATGGTTCTGAAGAACAACATGGAAACTCCTGGCTGTTTTTTTCTGAAAATTTGGGTATCTTGACAGAGGACTGTCAACATATCAGAAATCAGAAAGAAAACGAAAAAAGGGAGAGAGAATGAATCACTTGAAGGAGTTCAGATGAAAAGATTCCACAGGCTTCAAGCACTCAGTGGTCATCAGATCAAGCAGGTGAATGAGATAACTTAGGCTCCCAAATGCAACTGGCAGCACTGCCAGTCATTACTAGACCACAGCTTTAACCCCTTAACTTGGGCCCAGTCGGTGCATGTTCTGGGGGAGCATGGAAGCTCACTTCCTGATTCTAGTCCCAGCCTGAGTCTCCAAGTCCCTTCCAAAGCCTGGCTAACAGCCACTGCAGTCACATTACTCCTTCCAATGAACTATAGCCTCCTGCCAAATGGGCTGAATGATGGAAAAAGGGATTCCACATTTCCTCCAGTGCTTGGCTTGCTACAGGAATGGGCTCACTTGGTGCTGGAGATTGGAAAGAGAGACCAAGAACTGACTCTCATTAGAGACAACTTCCCCTTCTGGCAAGCTGCCAACTGCTATCAGCAGTCAAAGTCATGAGCAGGTCAGGTTAAGGTGGGCAGTGGGTGCAATTCCACTTAAAGTTATAGAGCAAATCAATACAGAGTTTGGATTTGTTGACATGTTAGACCTACTGTCATGATCAACATAACTGTTACTGCTATGCATACTTGATAGATGGGGAGACTGAAAATCAGAGATGGACAATGACTTAGTCAAAGTCACACAGTAAGGCACAGGCAATGTTTTACTTTAAGCGTAACTCCTGCCTCCCTACCCAGGCTTATTCTCTTGCATCATGCAATAGATCAGGGATCTATACACTGTGATCTACATGCCAAATCTGGACCACTGACTCTTTGTGTAAATAAAGTTTTATTGGAACACAGTCACATCCACTAATTTACTATCTTTTCACACTACCATAAGCAGAGTTGAGTAGTGGTGACAAAGACCAGATGGCCCACAAAACCCAAAATATTTACTTTACAGAAAATTGTTTGCCATCCATAGAAGACAAGTTCTTTCTGACAATATCTCCACTCTTTTTTTTTTTCTCTGAACCCAAGGCATACCAATTTGCTATTTCATCTACCTTTACTCTTCCAAATGCCCTGGGACAGTAGTGTTCCTAAAGTATTCCTTAATGAAGGAGAAACTGGGGAGACTTATTATTGTCCAGCCCTTGGGGCTGTGCAGCTGTAACTTCCCCTTTGAAGAAATGATGCTCCACATCCTGTCCCATAACAACAAGAGTTGGAACTGGCAGGGTACAATCATTTCATCGCTATCACAACCCCAGCCCTCACAGCTGCGTTTTGGGAAGAATAATTGTCCTATGTTGATGAGTAATTTATTGTCAGAGAAATTTTCCTTATGGGAAGAAAATGAAGGAGTGTGGCACCTCAGACCTCCCAAACCATCCAGTCTGACCCAGGGGAAGAATATCTGTATACTTTCTCAGAGCCCGAGTAACTTCCCAGTGTCACACAGCTAGGAGGAGATATCCATGTTTTCTGACTTCCACTTTTAAAAAGTAGGTGATTATTATTGAATTAGGACTGGAGCCAGTGATTATTGCTCAGTGGCACAGCTGAGAGTAAGCAGAGACCCCTTGCAAACAGGAGTCTCTAGGTTTGATTTCTGGACCACTGCCTCTTTCTATAAATAAAGTTTTATTGGAACACAGTCATAGTCATTAGTGTGGGACCTACAGGTGCCTAGAGTGGGTACCAATCCCTACTGGAGGACCAGCAGGGCAAAGAGGAGCTCACCAGCTGGGGAGAACCCTACAAATGAGTGTTTAAAAAAATCCCCAGCCCTTTAGAATTGAGATAGAAACCATGCAAAGGTTTTCTAACAGATTCTCTCCAGTCCTGTGTCTGTGATGGCCCAGTCTATTCAATAACAACATAAACCTTACATGAACCTGGTTGGTGCCATGGCTCAGCAGCATCTCCGCAGCTTGTCTTCTTTCTCCTAAGGCCTTTTTATTATGTGAACCTTTCTTTAATTCCACTTGCACATGGAAGCACTCAGAACATTTTATCTGTTTATGGTTATAAAATCAATAAATGTCATGTGAAGAGGGTACACAAGGGCATCCACACACAGAGATGGCCAGGGTGGAGGAGTGGGCTGAATAGGGAAGGTGAAGGACACAGGGCCAAGGAGGGGATGCTGAGGAAGGGGAGGCCAGGTAGGAAAAGATGAAGGTCTTCTGGGTCAGGTCTGAATGCAGCACTGAGAGAAGAGGACACAGGAAGGAGACAAGGGGTGTGCGACACAGTTATAGTTGTTTTGAAGAAGGAAGGAAAATCAATCAACAAAACACACTTTCTGAATGCTGGGCAGGGACCTCACACTGAGTGCTGTGGGGAGACAAGAGTAGAGGACATGGACTAGGCATTCTGAAGGAGTAGACAGACTTACACATTCATTTCCAGGGTCCTCCCTACCTGGTAAGCTCCTCTTTCTCCTGCTGGTCCTCCAGTGAGGATTGGTACCCTCTTTGAGTGTCCGCAGGTCCCACCACATCCTCATCCTGCACCAGCACCTTTTATTCACTTGTCTGTCCCTAAACAACATCCAGGACTGCTTCCCACAGTCCACAGCGTCTGGTATGGAGCAGGGCTTATATACCACACACACCTGAGAGCTGAGGTGGGCCAGCCTCCATCGTGACAGAACAGGGGAAACACAGGATGTGAGCCTTGACCTTGGAGAGCCCCTAGGCTGGTGAGAATGTCACTGTGCCGCATGGTGGGGAGGCCTTGGGGAACGAGGCCTCAGGAACAGGGTGCTGCAGTGACAAGCAGCCACGAAGAAGCTGAGGCTGTGTGAACAGGTACATGGTGGCCAGGTGGAGAGACGGCAGCACAGCGCGGGCTGCACAGGACCAGGAGGTTTGCCTCCAGAAGTGGCACTGGAGCAGGACTGGGATGATGTGGCCCAGGCCAAACCTTGCGCAGAGGATTAACCAGGAACAGTGAAGTGTAACCCAGACTTCAGACCACCCTGGCTCTGGTGACTCCCACAGCCAGTCTGCCCTCATGTGACCTCTCTCCCAGCTAATAGCAGCTTCTACCATTCCTGGCTCTGCCACTCTTCTGCCCTCCACAGGGCCTTCCCTGTCATAGTTCATTTTGTTTACTCTTATCCTACATTGCAGCTCAAACATCATATCCTCCTTGATCTTCTCAATTATGTAAACCCCAGGTAGAGGCTCCCAGGCACTCTGTAACTCTATTGCCACTTGTCATAGAGGCAATTTCATGATTTATTTTGATGATGGGTTGATCACCAGCTCTGTGTCCCTGGACTGCAGCCACCTCCCTGGGGAATGGTCGGCTTTGCTCACCACTGAGTCTTCAGCATAGAACAAAGCACCCCATAAATATTTGTAAGAAAAACAACATAGTTGAGTATTTGTGGACTAATTTTCAACATGAAATTTTTCTTATAAAATATATACATGTATGTAAAAAAAACTTAAGAGATGAAAGGAATAAAGATTATTTCACTTCCGGAGGAGAGGTCCAGAAAGAGATGGTTTGGCATCTTCAGATATTCAAAGGGCTGTGGAGAGGTGGTGGAGGAGACATAGCATATGCAGAGAGGTGGATACAAAAGGCGGTGGAGGTTTGAGGAAGGCTCTAGGCTGAGAATGTCCTCTCATGCCTCAGTTTACCCATCAGAGATGTGAGGAGAATGATAGCACTAACATCAGAGCTAATACAAATGTTAGAATAAAGCTTGGTGGACAAAGAAGATACAATAAGTGATAGAACATAAGCCATTAGTATTTTAACTTCAGGAAAAATATAATTTTGCACAAGGTTATGCAGACATGGAGAGGGACTGGCTTGGTAATGGGAACAGGGCCTGAGGACCAGTCAGCTTTCTATAGCGTTGGCCCTGATCTGAGAGAATCAAATCGAGTAAGTTGGGCTGGAAGCTGCAGCAACGCCAAAGAGAAGGACAAAGATGACAATGGAGTCCTAGGGAAGCTAAGGGATGCATGCAAGGGTGTACCTGAGCTCTGGCCCATGTCCCAATGTGCCCCTTCTTGGGCATTGGTGGTGCCTCACCCTGCTGCCCAAGTCCAAGGAGGAGAATCTGAGCCAGCCCCAGTGTACTCTTAGGGTTCAGCAACTGTTTTCCTTGGACTCTTTTCTTTTATTTTCTTTTTCTTTGTCTTTTTGAGACAGGGTCTTGCTATGCAGTTCAGGCTGGCCTTGAGCTCACTTTTTGTAACCCAGGCTGGTCTTGAACTCACGCTAATCCTACTGCCTCAGCCTCCCAAGTGCTGGGACTACAGGCATGCGCCACCACACCCGGCTCCCTGGGCTCTTTTCTAGAAGCCAACCTGACCATGTTCTCTCCCAGTTTAAAACCATCAAGGCCCCTACCTCTTATTGGCACTTGCCAATCTATTCGCAGGTGCCCAAGCTACCACAGGCTCCAGATTCAGGTCCATTTATGACATCATCTGAGTAGTGACATAAGAGTTTACAGAGGTGGCATGTCCCTGAACCTTATGTGCCTAGCATGGATATCAGGCTAATAGAACTCATGGAACTTTCAGTAGCCTTCTGACATGAGGACTGATTACTCCTTTGAGCTGGGCCAGTAGAGAGGGCACCTGTAGGGAATAGTCAAGAGGACCCTAGGAAAGACTGATGAGGTTTCAGAAAGGAAAGCCTAAAAGAAAAACAGAAGAGACAGTATGAAAAAGGAGGATGAGGGTGCCAACCCTATGAAGGCCAGAATTGCATCAGTTGGCTGCAACATGGCCAGAGTGGGAAACAGCAGCTCTGCTCTGTTGATGGAGCAGCTTCTAGAGTCAGGAAGCACTGAGCAGGCAGGGAGGGGACCCAGGAAACTTCAGAGGAAAGGACCATCTGATGGAAGGGGAAGCTTCTGAATCACCCAGTCTGATGGGATGGGCTGAGTGCTCCACTATAAGGATTCACGGGTCTGAGAAGAGGAAACGAGTTCAGCTTAGATCACGTGTTGGATGCAGTTGGAAAGTCCTAGACAGGACGACTGGGCCCTTCTTTTGCCATCAGCCTACTAAGGGTATCACGTAAGCACCTGCTATTTTCTAAGCCTGTTTCCCTATTTGTAAAAATGAAAGAGCATTGGATCACATTTTGGCTTTGAAGCAGCAACTTGATATTGACACTTTGTAGATGTAGTATGACTTTTCTTATATGTTTCAATCTATTGATGAGGATCTTGCTTTCTTAGTATAACTAGTACTATTGACTTTCAATCAGTAAGATCCGCCTTGACCTCAAAGGGCTGTCCTCCCAGGTTTGGTGCTGCAAGCATCCTGGGCCTGGGTCCCCACTGGCACAATGATTCTCAGGCTGTTCAGGCTGAATGCTGCAAACCCTGAAATGCAGTTCAAGTGAAGATCAGCCATGTTCCCTGTACTAGGGTCTGAGGGGCTTGAAGTTTCCCAGAGGAGTAAGTTCTCAGCCCTGGTTGAACAGAGTCACCTTGCACTCTGGAGAGATGAGGCCCGTAGAGACCTGGGGAAGCAAGTGAAGACAGTGATCTGTATTTTCCCTCCTTGAACCCAGCCCATCTGCGGTCCTTCTTACAGGTTAGTGCCAAGTTCAACAAGGGGATGACTCACCATTGAAAGGGTCCAACGGGGTCCAATGTACACAAAATAAACTCCCAAGTAATCCTTAGAGTGGTCCAAAAAGCCTGTGGCTGGAGCAACACTATTGCCAGCATTCCTGAAAATCAGTCTGGTGGGACGGAGAAAACCCCTACAGCAGTGTCCCTCGGCTGGCCACAGAGAAGCCCAAACTTGCACATTTCAGAGAGTCCCTGACTGAAAACTGGAGCAGGGACTCTTTAGAGGTCTTTGGTGACTGAGGCCTAGTGAAGAGAATTAAGGGACTCAAATGACAGTCACATTTGGGGGAGGGGGGTTGCAGCTGGATCCAAAACCAAGTCCTTGGCTCCCAGCACAATGACCTGGTGTAAGGTTGCAACAGCCTGGGGCCAGGAGACAAGGTTCTGGGGCCTCAACTCTGCAACAAATAGACTGATTTGCCCTGTGACCTTGACAATCTCATCTCCCCAAGGACTTCCTCAGTTTCCTGTTCTGCAAATTGATGTCTTGGCTTTGGCAAACAGTGTTTCCTGGAAGCACCACTGAGAGCTCAGGACCAACTTGCTCCAGAACACAAATCTCTCTCTTTTGCTAGACTCAGAGCCCACAAGTGCTGGTCCTGATGAATTCCAGCTCTGGGTTCCCAACTTGGTCTAGAATGAGTGCTCCGAGATATCTGGAACTTCCCAGCTCCTTGGGAATGGTCAAGCACTGCTTGCTGGTCTCCGTAGTTCCCCATGGGTAGGTGCTTCATGGAAGTACAGAGAGCATCAGGACTGGTCAGGGGGTCCAAGGACTGAGTCCACATGGCTATGGGGGACCTCCCAGAGCATGGCAGGCCACGTCCATCCAGAAGCCAACTACAGCTTGTAGGCAGCCTGGAAGGCTTTGATTCCAGGAAGTTCCAGAGCCCTGAGGGCTGCAGAAAGCCTTCAGTGACAGTAAGCATTTGTAGGCTGCAGCTGGGTTGGTGGTCACAGCCCACGAGATCCAGAAGCTTGTCCAGAGTAATCATGGATCCAGAAAGCCCTAGGTCTGGACTAAACTGCAAAAGAAGAAACACCAGTGCCTGGGTGTGGTCAAGGGTCAGAGGTGGGCACACTGTACAGCTACACTCAACATCAAGGAACTGGGAACTGACTTCTAGCCAAGAAATTCCCTGGGCTCTGGCCTATGCTCTTCTAGGAACTGGTTTGTGACCTGGCCAATCACTATTCTTCTATGAGCTTCAGCTTCCTTTTCAATTTAATACGTGGGCTGAGTTTTCCTGGGATATAAATCTGGCTCCAGACAGAGTGCAGGGAGAAAAAGACCAAATCTGGGTGTTTAAGGGAGGCCCCGAGGGCTGTAAGGTCCTCACCTGGCTTTGTCTCTCTGTGCCTTTATCCAAAGGATCCCCAAACGCTAGACCTTGCATCTCGTTTCCTTCCAAGGTTGCTACAGGAGAGTCTCCCCTGTTGGGGTTGAGGGGTGTTGAGTGGGGGCCAAGGCAAGGGCAGGACCTCCTCTCTCCACGGTTCAAACGTTCCCACAGTGGTGGATAGCTCTCAGATGAGGTGGGGTGGGTGGATGGTTCCAGCGGGCTTCCAGGGGCCAGACCCCGCACCCCAGGCCCCGCTCTAGGCTCAGGGATGGGGGTGGAGACAGCTCCCGGCTCTGGAGGAGCCGCCACTGGGCCAGTTGCCTTAAAAAGGCGCCAGCGCGCGCGCATCAGCAGAAGGGCTGCGGCTCTCTTCCAAAATAGGCAAGAACTAGGCAGCAGGAGACTAGCTACAAAAAGCGAGCACTGACGTCACTCGGGGCCTCCCTCCTCGCCCCCGCCCCCTGCCCACATCACGTCTCCATGGCAACAGCGTGCCGCGGCAGCAGATGAATGAGCTGCAGCTAGCATAGATGCGTGCTGACTCCCTTTGGGCAGCTGCCCCGGGAAGGCATGCAGACCCTGCTAAGAGCAGGGAACACCCTCGTATTCATAAGGGCCAAGGGCTCATTCATTTCAAACTGCTCCTACTGTGTGCAAGGAACCCAGGAATTACTAGGCTCAGGTAGCTCCGGTCCTTTGGTTTAGGCCTTCTTGGGTTTTAGGGCACCCCCTTACCCGCATCTTTCCCGTCAGCGTTGCTCCCAAAAGTCTGTGGAAAACCTGACAGCCCTGTGTCTTAGCGCCACCGCGTGGCTGACAATGGTGTTGCTTCAGGTGCGCGGTGACTGAGGTCCCACCGTCTATGTCGCCCTCTGGTGTTTCCAAAAGAGAAAAGCATAGAACGGCGATCCCCGCAACAGAGCTCTAGTTGGTAATAATACCATACTGATATCGCCAATGAAGCCTGTTAACGTTCAGTGAGCGCTCCCAGTGTGTTAGGCAGTGTACTAAGCGCTTCGTCTGTGTCAGTTCATTTCAACCCCGCACTGCAGAAAACGATTATTATTACCATTCTACACGTGAGAGAATCTAAGGCTACTTGGATTTGCCTAGAATCCCAGCAGCTCCGAGTAGAACTGCTGCCTGCATTCATCACAGTATGAAAATCCCTCACGACTTCCTTGCTGGAGAAAGACCCAGAAGCCACCCTAAGGCCACCATTCCATTAGCAAAGAGAGCAGGGATTCTCAGCCCTCCTCCAGGGCTTTGAGAGCTCATAATATTTGATGCGCCAGCCTCTTCCCTCCCTCCATCTCTCTGGACATAATTTTATACCTAACTATGTGCTACTTTTTTTTTCTGGTATGGGGGAATTGAACTTGGGACCTTGTGCTTGCCAACCAGGTGCTTATGCTGCTGAGCTATCTCCCCCACCCTATGTGCTATACTTTAGTGTTGCTGTTTTACCACTTACACTTTCTGCTTATTATGGTGGACCCCTTGTACTTAACCATTGGTGGACCAAGAAAATGCCTCTGGATTTCCACTTGCTCCTCAGAGTTGAACTTTCCTCCTTCCTTGTGGACATACGTTCCCTGGTCGACTGCTTCCCAGCTGCTGACTTCCTACAGTCTTTAGAGGTTGTTAGAAGCTTGTTCTTGTTGGCTTGTATTTGGGGTGTTGGGGTATATACTTCATTGCCCAGTTTTGCTGTAAGCTTCAGCCACATGATTTTGGTTTTATTATCCAGTTGCTCTCTTTAAGTGGAAACTCATTGGGAATTCAACACTGGTGCTGTTAAAAAAAAACAAAAACAAAAAACAAAATTTAGTGCTGTTGCCCCTGCTACTTTCATTATTATTATTATTATTATTATTATTATTATTATTATTATTATTATTATTATTTTAAATGTATTTGGTTGTTACAGGGTTCCACTATGCAGCTTAGACTCATGGTGATCCTCCTGCTTTCAGCCTCTCCAGTGCTGGGATTACAGGCCTACGCCACTAGGTCTGGACTGTGGCCACCTCAGCCTGCCCTGGGGTGGATCTGGCGCAGCATGTGGTGTTGGGGATGGAGCCATCGTCCCTGTGTTTGCCTAAGCTTGCCTAAGCTTGCCTAAGCAGGCACTTTAGTCCATTGAGCTATCTCACTACCTCCCTTGCCCCATTATTTTTTAAGTAAAGCTCTTGGGGATGTCAAGGATTCTGGTGCAAACCATTAACAGGAGCCCGAAGGGTGGGTGGTCACTATTAATAAAGTTCCAAGTCGACACTGCTGCCCGCGCGGCTTAGAGGTCTGGGGAATTTAAGTGAGGCAGGCATGTTGGTCCCCATGTGGGTAACACTAACTACACTTATATATCATGGACTCCCAAGACTGCCACAGGCCATCTTGCCTCACCCAAGAGAGCACAACTCGCTCAACATTTCCTCTTCATTCTGGATGTCTCTGCTATTTTCCCAGTTTCCTTCCATTATTAATGCCACTGCTATGGCAATCCTGAAAGGACTAAAGAAATCTATCCAGAAATGACCCTTTTCTATCTAGATTTCCCCAAGTTTGTCCCCATGTAGCAGCTCTTACATCTATTCCTATTTTTTCTTTCAGCTGTGTTTTACACTGGAGCATCTCCTGCTTCTGACTACAAAGTTTCTCTTGGACCACTGTGTTTACAGTTGTCCCTCCTGTCCCTAAAGGTGTCCCTAGAGCACCTTTCTGCCTGCTAATGTTAGTACCCTCTGCCTCCAGGAAATCTACATAGCATTACAGTTTGGTAGATTCCCCATTTACTCACTGTTCTACCCCTAAATTACAACTTCCCATTCACTTCAAGTCTGTGCCCAGTAGCTACCAGGAGTGTGCTCCATGAGCGAGGTTTTAGCATCACAGAATTGGGGGAAAGACATAAGGATGTAACCTCCAGCTGTGGCTGTTGGTGGCCAGTTGTGGTTGCTACCAAACAAGGCTGACAACTGTCTCCTGAACACTTTAAGTTGAAAATAAATCTAAATTCTTTTTTTTTTTTTTTTTGTTCTTTGTGGAACCGGGGATTGAACTCAGGTCCTTACACTTACCAGGTGGGCACTTGTGCCCCTGAGCTATCACCACTGCACCCCCACTGATATATCTAAATTCTTATAAGCCACCCTTATTTCATGTTTTGCTGGTAGACTACTGGTTGAAGATAAATTTTCCGTATTATTCCTACAATCAGTTGGACCAATCATTGTGGCATCATACCTGTCTGATCTATTAGTTCTTGATGTCTTGTCTCAGTTAGCTATTGCTTTGTAAAACAACCCCAAACATACCAACATAAAATATTACATATTGTTCTCCTCAAAAAAAAAAAAAGGACTCAGCATAACAGAGAAATAGGCAGAAGGAAGAAAGGAAAGGGGCTTTATTTTCTTTGAGGATATAGGAGAGAATGTGGGGAAGGATGAGGAATTGAAACCAAGAGGCTGAAGTTTTTATGGCCTTTTACCAGGGGTGGAGTTTGTAGGGAATGTTTAGATGGACCTTAGGGAGCTGTTTGGGGGGTCTTCCCTGAGGCAGTGGGAAGGGTGGAAGTAAATTATGTTCTAGGCTGGGCTGGGGAGATAGATCCATGACACAAGTGCCTGCCTGGCAAGCGCAAGGTTGTGAATTTGAACCCCAGTTCTGCCAAAATATATGTCCTGGGCTAAGTTGAAGAAGAAGTGGGAGGTGGTCTTGGGAAAATGAGCTTTTGTCTTAAGGGCATCGGCCATGTTAGATGACCACCATAATGATTTTAGCAATTCATACTAGGGCCAGAACCTATCATTTATAATTTTGTCAGAAGCTTTTACTATGAATCCTCAGTCCTGTGCCTTCCAAATCCCTGGCTATCAAACATCATTATCCTCACCATCAACCTCAAAAATTGGAATGACAACACTTGGAGGGCATCAGATAACTGAGTATCCCACCCCCCAAATTTCATGCCAACCGCAGGGCACAGTGACCTTCTGAGGACAGGCGATTCTCTTCACGCCCAGCCCTTCCTTTCCTCTTTGACTTCAGACTTAAAACTAAAGCTCCATTCCAGAGGGGTAGGTCTGTAGCCTGAAAGCAAAAAGCCCCACCACAAACCTCTGGTTACTCTGCTATCCAGCAAGACAGGACAGATGTTTGATTCTTTTTATTGCTGTTTTGTCTTTTTGGGACAAGTTCTGGCTATGCCATTCAGGTTGGCCTTGAGCTCACTTTGTAGCCAAGGCTGGCCTCAAACTTATGGTGATCCTTCTGCCTCAGCCTCCCCAGTGGTAGATTTATAAGCATGCACCACCACACTCAGCAGTTAGTTTCTTTAAAAACATTATAGATATGCTAACTACTCTGTTTTAGTCATTCTACAGTGTAAACATGATCAAACATCACATTGCATAATATATATATATATATATATATATATATATATATATATTTGTTATTTGTTAATTAAAGATAAAATTTTTAGAAAATTCATTATGAGCTGGGCATGGTGACATATGCCTGTAATCCCAGCACTCTGGGAGGCTGAAGCAGGAGGATGGAAAGTTCGAGCTAAACTTGGCAACTTAGCAAAATAAAAAATAAAAGGCTGGTAGTGTAGCTCAGTGCAAAGACCCCACATTCAATCCCCAGTGTTAAAAAAAAGTTCAGCTGGCCAAATAGCTAAGCGGATTAAAGCGCCTATAAGCAGATTCAGGGGCCTAGGGTTCGATACCCGGGCCTGCCATGCTGCCTCCCATCCCATGAACTCTGAGATGGCAATTGAGACTGGGTGTGGTGGTGCATGCCTTTAATCCCAGCTCTTGGGAGGCTGTAAACAGGTGGGTCACTATGAGTCCAATCTAGTAGTGAGACCCTGAACACCCTGTAGACCCTTCCTTCAACAAAAAAAAAAAAAAAAAAAAAAAAGATCTAAGAAAAAGTCATTAGGATCTTGTGGCTTTAAGCATTGTTGATGAATTCTAATCTGTTATAATTGTTGCTTCTGTGTTGCTTTTTGCAATGCTGGGGAGCCCAGGGCCCTGTCCACACTAGGCAAGTACTCTGAGTGTCACTCTTTAAAACTACTGTATATTTAACTTCTCTAAGTTGGTACCTGTGATCCTAGCAGTTTTTGATGGCTTCCTGCTATCTGTGACAAGTTAGACAACTCTAGGGGCTTCTGAATCAAAGATCACAAACCAAAGATTACTATTACACATCAAAGATTATTCACCATTTGCCTACTTTCCCCCAAAATGTGATAATTTGCCAACTTCTTATTGATATACATCATTACCCTCTAATCGCCTCCATACTGCTTGTTTGCATTTACATGATATTCTGGAAAAGGCAGAGAACAGATTCTGGGCAGGGAAGGGCTGTGGGTAGAAGGAGAGATTGGTTGCCAAGTGCCAGCAGGAGGGAAGTTTTCAGGGTGACAGAGCTCTTCTCTGTCCATGTTGTGCCACTGCTTTTGTGATTCTAGGTATTTTTTTTTTAAATGATAATACTGCAAGTCAAAAATGCATTTGATGGGGACCTGGGGACACAGCTCAGCGGCATAGTGCCTGCCTGGCAAGCACAAGGCCCTGAGTTCAATCCCAGGTAGCACACACACACGCTGGAGACGAGGAGGTGGTACTGTTGATCTTTCTGGAAAAGCTTGTCATGCTGGGTTTCCTGGTGTGAACTTAGCTGTTTTCACTATCCGTGCAGTGTTAGTACTCACTGTCACTGAGGATGGCTATGATACTTTTCAGGGGAGTTCTGATCCTTACTTTGAGCATTGCTTCACCAATTGATTCCTGCATATGTGTATCTTTTCAAATCCTCTTCGTTTACTTAGTATTTGTTTACTTGCAGTGTTCAGAATGAAGCCCAGAGTAAGTGTTCTTCTACTGAGCTACAACCACACCCCCTTATTTCCATTTTTCAATGTGTAACAGGCTTTGAGTTCAAGTGTAAGCTTTCCTCAGATGCCTCCTCTTCCTCTTCGGTCTTTATATTTGCCATGTTCTTAGATTTGCAATCTTCTCTATGATTCCACTTAGGTCTTCCTTTACTCTTTCTCCCTTGGATTTTTCCAGTGAATTCTCTACCTTGCTAACCCCCTCTCCCATGTCTGCCTAAGCAGGCGCTTTAGTCCACTGAGCTATCTGGCTGGCCCCACCTTTAAGTTTTAAGAATAATTTCGAAACCGGATGTGGTGGCATACATTTGTAATCTGAGCACTGTGAGAGCTGAGGTAGGAGGATCCTGGATTCAAGCCCAGCTTGGGCAACTTAGTGACTCTGAAATTATGTCTCGAAATAAAAAAAAATAATAATAATAAAGGGCTTGGGATGTAGCTCAGTGTGGAGGTCCTAGGGTCAATCCTCAGTGCCACACACATGCATGAGGCATGCAGACACAGTGAAGAATTCACTCATTAATTTTGAGGATAAAGGCTCCAAAGACAGAAGAAATCCGCATAAGTTACAACCAAGTCTCTCTTCACTAAAACTAAAGTGAGATGGCTTCCTGGGTAGTGCTAATGTTTTCCAGTTGTGTTAAAAAGAGGTTTCTTGACAATAAGTTCAAAGCCTCAGTTTAAGTTCACATTTAAGTTTTTTGGTTTTTTAAAATGTATTTTAGTACAGGGTCTACAAGGGCTCACTACATAGACTGGACGCACAGTGATCCTCCTGTTTTCAGCCTCCGAAGTGCTGGAATTATAGGCACAGGCACCATGCCCCCATCTCAATCAAATCAGCACCCCTGGGAGTGGGGGCTGGACTGGCACAGCAGATTATAGATGTGCACCACCACACCTAGGTACACAGATAGCTATAATGAGAAGAAGTCATATAGGAATCTAGTTGTTGGGGCTGGGGAGATAGCTCAGCTGTCTAAGCAGCTGACTAGCAAGAGCAAGGACCAGGGTTCGATCCCCAGTACTCCATGCCATGCCAGCTCTGGAACCCCAGGTGCACCATGCCAGCCACCAAAACCAGGCATGTTGGTGGTGCACACCTGTAATTCTAACACTGGGGAGGCTGAGACAGGAGGATCACTATGAGTCTACACTGTGTAGCAAGACCCTATACCTAATTAATTAATTAATTAATCTTTAAAAAGCAAGAAAATATTATCTTCATGTAAAAAAAAAAAAAAGAATCTAGGACCAGGGAGATAGCTCAGTGAAATAAGTGCTTGCCTGTTAATTGCAAGGTCCTGAGTTCAATCCCTGGTACCACAAAAAAAAAAAAGGGAATCTAGTTTTCTAGAGCTATAGCTCAGTAGTACAGCACTTGCCTAATGTGTGTGAAGTCCTGGGTCTCATCCTCAGTACTATAAAAAAAGAGAGAGATCCAATTTGAACTTGTGGAGGCAGTTCCTTTGACAGCAGGATCCTCTATTTATATAATGGTTATACATTTTAGCCAGATTTTCTCAGGTTTCTTCAATACCTTTAGTAGTTAACTATTTTGTTTGCCCTCCTGTAAATACTTATCATGTAACAGGCTCCTGCAAGTGCAGTGAGAGCACCTCATACTTATTCCCATAGGCTGCACAGAAAAAACCTGGTAAACAATATCCAAAGTTTCACACTGGTTTTTGGTTCTGTTTTTTTTTTTTTTTTTTTTTTAATGAGCAGAACATGTTCAATGGGGTAAACCTAAGGCGGCTAATCCTGTCTCAGAAGGAGAAGCTAGGGGAACCCATGGCTTGTTCTTGAAGTGGGCAAGCTGGCCAAGCACGTCCAGCATGTGCTCCAGCAAAGGATGTCTATGAAGGAGCCTGGGAAGAACTGGCTGCATGTCCAAGTCCCATGGGAGAGAAAGGAATGGATTTGAAATTAAAAAGGGAACTATCCCAGAGCTCAGTGACACCACATCCAAAAGGGAGAATGATAATTCCATGTTGCCTTTTAGAGTCCAAGTCTAAATCCACATCTTTCATCTTCTGGATATACATGCATATATATATATATATATATATATATATATATATATATATATTCTATTTTTGTGAAAAACAGTAATAAAAAATTTAAAGCTAAAGATTATATGTAAGGTAATTACAGGACTAGTGTCTATGCCTTACTATCTGTCAGTTCTAAGCCAAAGCCTCAGGTTATGACATAACAGGTAAATCCTCCCCCTCAGACCTCTGACAGCCTCCAGCAGTGTCGCAAAATATTCAGGATCAAATGAAACCTCTTGTCAGCCTTCAGAGTTGTGAACTCCGTTACGTCAGCTTCCACTATAAAATAATGGCCTTTAGCATCCTCTGTCTTTTCATTAATAAATCTTTGATAGAGATTTCTAATTACAGAATTCATAGACTTATTTGGTTAGTGAACAATCCTGTATTTGCTAACTACTGCTTTACTGATTTCTTTAATGACATCATTAATTTGGCGATAGGCTAAGCAAGATTTCATGTACAAAAGAATTCCATTTAATTCATTGGTAGATATAAATAGCGTTTCTTTAATAATTTTTTGTTCTTTTGGAGGCTTCTTTATGGGTTCAGGTTCCTCAACTTTGGCTCTTCAGTGTCAAGATCAGATCCATTAACCAAGTTCTGCGTTACTATTACTTGAGGCAAATGGAGAGGAATGCTTTCATTCATATGTTCTACATCTTTATAATCTTCAAGAGATTCACAGAGTTGCTTGAGGGAACTGTGAGTTTGTACTTGCTACTGAATTTCTAATTCAAATTTATTTAGAGGTTCATTGACTATAATGATCTCATCTCCTATTTTATTTAATATACTCCTCAAGATAGGTTCCTGACCAAGATTTCTTAATGAAGGAGTTGTTGTTGTTGCTTAATATTGCCAATCTTTTCATTAATAGGAGAGTATAACTGTTCCAGCTCTGAGGTCATCTTTTAATACAGCTAGGAAACTCCAATCTCTGTCAGAACCCAGAGAGTAAAACTCAAACTACCTGCCAGATCCCATGCATGTATGTGCATATATATATATATATATATATATATATATATATATATATATATGTGATCTATTTATTATTTTTTAAAATAAATAAAAAATAATGGCCAAGGAGATAGCAGAGCAACTCCCTGACAAGTACAAAGTACTTACTTTGATTCCCAGTACCAAAAAATAAAAACAAAAACAAAAACCAAACCACCAAAATATAAAAATATTCCCATCAATAGCAATACAA
>PVKN010002910.1:0-17719 GCA_004027915.1 Capromys pilorides
GTGGGTTCTCTTTTCACTTTGTTGGTAATTTCTTTTGACATGCAAAAGCTTCTCAGTAACAGGAAGTCCCAGTTCTTAATTCTTTCAAGTATTACATGTGCAGTTTGATTTTTGTCCATGAACTGTTTGCCTACCCCGATGTCTTCAATATTTCCTCCTACTTTCTCTTCCAGGAGATTTAGTGTTTCTGTTTTAATATTTAGATCTTTAACATGTTTTGATTTAGTTTAGTGCATGGTGATAGACCTGGGTCAAGTTTTAGTTTTCAGCATGTAGAGGTCCATTTTTTCCAGCACCATTGGTTAAAGAGGCTGTGTTTCTTCCAGTACACATGTTTGGCCCCTTTGTTGAAGATGAGGTGGCTGAGTGTGTTTATATTTGCTTCTGCATCTTCTAACCTATTCCACTGATCTTCAGGTCTATTTTCTTCCAATACTATGCTGATTTTATCACAGTAGCTTTGTAGTATAGTTTTAAGTCAGGAATTGTAATGCCTCCTGCCTTGTCTTTGTTGCCCACGATTGTCTTTGCTATGCTAAATCTTTTCTGGTTCCAAATAAATTTCAGGAATGATTTCTCTAAGTCTGTGAGGTATGTTGGTGGTATTTTCACTGGGATTGCATTAAATCTGTATAACAAGTTAGGAGGGCTGGCAATATAGCTCAGCAGACTAAGTGCTTGCTCAGGGAAGTGCAGGGGCCAGGGTTCGATTCCTGGCCCCACCTGCCACACCAGCCCTTCTCTCAGGCACACTGAGTCCTGAGAATGGTGGCATGTGCCTGTAATCCTAGTACTTGGGAGACAGGAAACAGGAAGATCACTATGAGTCTGACCTGCACAGTGAGACCCTGCACACACACACACACACACACACACACACTCACAATACTTAACAGCTGTATAACAAGTTAGGGAGTATGGCCATCTTCACAATGTTGGTTCTTCCTATCCAGGAGCAGGGAATATCTTTCCATCTTCTGAAGTCCTCTATGATCTGGTTTTTCAGAGTACTATAGTTTTCACTGATTAGATCTTTTACTTCTTTAGCTAGATTAATTCCTAGGTATCTCATTTTCTGTGGTGCTATTGTAAGGAGTATTATTTCTCTAATTTCCTTTTCAGTGTGCTTATTATCTGTGTAGAGGACAACAGTATAATTTGCATGGCAGCCCCACATTCTTTGTCCCATATCTGTATGCTATCTATCCTCTCATTTTCTACTTTCTGATCTCATATTTTACAGTGAATGGGATGGTGAGATAGCTCAGTCATCTAAAGCACCTGCCTAAACAACTGCAGGGACCACAGTTCGACCCCCAGCACCACATGCTGTGCCAGCCCCACTCCCAGGGCAGGCTGAGCCAGCCATAATATAAATAAATAAAGTTTTAAAAAAATCTAAAAGAAAAGTATTTTACAGTGAACATTTCCAAAGCATCAGTATTTATGGGATAGACCATTTACATATCATCTTCAAATGCACAGATATGAAGATAGGAACATTAAGGATATTTGTGTCTTTGTGTCTAACCTTTGCAAAATAGCTGCTTATAAGATTGGAGAGAAACTTGCGATATTGCTAAACCAGAGTAATAGTTCAAACATTCTTGACAGGACCTAAATTTGAAATGTCTTTGCAAGGATATCAATATTTAATTTATAGTATTACTGTGAAAGGTCTGGGGAGACAGTTCAAGGGCATGAGTCCCTGCCTGGCAAGCGCAAGGTCCTGAGTTCAATCCCTGGTTCTGCAAAAAAAAAAAGTATTACTGTGAGAATTAAATGAAGTAACGCATAATGTGCTAAGCACAGAACTCAGCTTATAATGACCAATAAATGGATGATGAAAATGGAGATGATAACAATAAGGTAGGTTACAAGGATTCAGAGAATAGACTTCGTGTGTGTTCTCCATGTAGGAGAAAAGGATAGAAAAAAATGTCTCCCAGAAAAAACCAAGACAGAGCTCCCCTTTAGAAAAAGAAAAGAGTTTCTCAACTTCAGTAAAAGAAGTCAGTATTCCTGGAGATGAAAGATCTTCCTGCCCCAGAGCTGCAGAAAAGAAGAGGAGGAGGTAGGATGGAATGGTGGAATGTAGAATGTAGGAACAGTGGCAGTAGCAGCCTGGGGAGATGTAGCCTTGAATTAATTTCTCCGAGAGAAATTAGAATGAGAAGTGTTGATATTCAATGAGGAAGAAATGGTACTGTGCACTCTAAGAACCCTAGACACAACCTCTAGGGAGTGATACTAAGTCAGTACCTTAAAATTCTGGACTTGACCTACATTTAGTGAGTTGAAACCAATTTGGTGTGTTGGGATACTTTTTGAAAATCATAATCACAAATATAGGACTGTTTGGAAATTCACTGACATTTTTTTAAACATAAACTTGTACAGGGAAGTATGTATTTTGGGGGCCAAAATGAGGAATTTATTATCTAACATTGAAAAGTTTTTAGTTCTAGTACAGTTAGGAGTATCTGGGCCCTGTTCCCATTTGCATACATTTGCTGGTATTGGAAATCTGGCTACGTACTCTAGGACCAGCCAAACCACCATGTGTGGCTCAACTTCAGAATCCTGGGCTAAGGAAAAGAATTCTACTCTTGCAGCCTGGTGGACAGTTCCCATTGGCTGTGCTGAATTTCCCAAACATCCACAGCTTCCTGGGAGTCAAACGCAAGGGATGGGTTCCTTCAAGGTCAGTCACTGCATTTCATTCCAAAGATGTTCTTGTTCTTGAAAAGGACCAGGCAAAGGGAGGGCTCTCAGATCTGCAGCATCTTTTCCTTTGGCCCAGGCACCCACCTCCCCATCAGTTGAACTCCTGCTGTGTAACCATAAAGACAAGAATGATGGATCTCTTTTGGGAGCACAATGCAGTTTGGTTGGAAAAACATCCACTTTAGAAAAAAAAAAAAAAAAAAACCTGATTAGGGCCTTGGCTGGCCTCCTGTTGTTATGCGCAGGCGTATGTCTCAGTCTCCAGTGCTTAGCAGCCAAAGTTCTCTGGTTGCACAAAACATCAGACCACCCTCTGGGAATATCCATCCCCTGTCCTTGGTGTTCAAAAACACAACTTGGAAGTCGCTGGTCCAAAAACTAGATTCAAGTGTGACACTTGACACCTCAGTGTCTACGGATTGCAATGGACATCGTCCTTTGTTTTCTTTAATCTACTCATCTCCAGGGATGAGAATTCTGAGGGAGATGACAGAAAAAATGCTATGTAAACACAGTTGTGTTATGTTGATGTTGAAAGATCTGTCCATCGAGCCACGTGGCTCTGCTGAGCTCATGTTGGACACCATCTATGCTCTGAACCACTGCTGCACTCCACTGCCTTGCTGATATATTGATCAGATTCCATACAGTACTTCTTTTTCCCTCCTATGTATGCCTTAATTTCCCTTCTGGTTTGCACCTTTCACTCAGACAGGGCATGTACTATGCCTCATTTGACTATGTGTTGCCTACAAGTTTTGTGGCTGTGTGTGGGCGATGTATCCCCATGTCACTTTTGATTTTGCCAAATTTATTTTATCCAATATTTACTGAACACCTACTACTGAAGATAGCTAATACGTTTGATCATTCTTCTATGTACTCTATGCTTCATTGTACCATACAGGAATAACTACCATTTATCCTCTTTTTATAAGTGAAGAAAGCCAGGCATAGGGAGTATGTAAAAATTTCCAAAGGTCCTACAGCTTATGAGTGCTGAACCACTATTCTAAACCACTCAAGACCAGAGCTATGCTCTTAATTAGTAGGCCATACTGCAACTGGGTGTTGCCTCCTGAAATAGGATTAGGAAAGCAAAGATGGAAAACAGATGGCCCCTGAATGGAGCACTTCACATTCTGGTAGAAAAGCCAGACCTGCTTGTCAAAAGTGGACAACTTTGGGTAGTGGTGGAGCTGTGTGTACAGCACATGGACCTGGAGAAAGGATATCTCAGGTTGCCACAATCCTCAAGAGGTGGATGTGGATTCCTGTATTGGGTAGCACTTGTCTCAGATACATGGGCTTCATAGTGTATTTCCTTTTCTGCAAAAGAACTCCAAACAAAGAATCTGAGGGATTCACTCAGTACTCACAGCTAATGAACTGGAACACAAGGCAAGTCCAAGGAAGCTGTCAGACTTCTTTCTATAGCAAACTTAAATTTTCCTCAGTGGCAGAAGAAATAGCCAAAAAAAAAAAAAAAAAAAAGTAAAAACAAACACATTAAAGGAAATATGAGAACAGAGCACACTATTAAAAGACTTATCTGATAACACAAAATCAGAGAAGAAACAAAAGCTATAGAACCATACATATTAGATTGGCATCTCTTAACTTTGGCAGAAAGTAGAAAATATAAGACACACCCGTTTGTCCTTATTTTCCCTCGTGTTCCCACCAATCTTTCCTTTTCCAGTTCATGCAGACACTGCCATAAGAGAACTATGAAATGGTTGGGTTTGGTTCTGTGTCCTGAACCCCAAATAGGGTTTCCCTGACTGCTAGTTTTCTGTGGGACTACAAATGCAAGCATCCATTGTAGTCATGTATTTACCTTAAGCTTTTCCCATGTTTCCACTAGAGCAGACGCTATTTGGACATTATAAAATTAGCTAGCTCTCTTAATAATTTTAGTTTGAACCACTGAGACAATCTTGCTGAATGTTACAATGCTCCAGGTTGTTTTTCAGTTATTTTATCTCCTTGGATGCCCCACCACCCTGACTTTTATCTGTTTAACTCTTTGCTTCTTTAAATACCTGGTAGGATTTCTCCCTCCTCCATAAAGTATATTCTGAGCCAGAGTTCCCACAGCGAGTTTCATGGAACAAGTTCCCCTGAGGGTTTCCTGAAAGCTGGGCTCCATGGTCTTCTCTAGCTTATGGAATTTAGGATCTATACCTCAAAGTTTAGTATCTTTGCAAGAAATGATGAAACATCTATCATGGACTAAGCATACGCAGTGCTGCACATTGAGCCATGGCTCTTTCCCTCTCCTAAGCCTTATGTCCCTATCCTGATGTTGTGCCCCTGGAATCCAAAGATGAGTTCTATCACAGTATTACACCATTATTAGGGCAGCATACACTGCTGAAAAAATAATAGAGGTTAGACATGTGATTTGGGTTGGTTTTCTGGTAAACTAAGAGAATGTGACTTAATTACATCAATGAAATTGCTTTTATTTTATTCTGAAGAAACCGCTGTGCAAGAAAGCATACTTCTTGACCCAGTTTTGTGGTATTTCTAATAACAAAACTCTTTGCAAAAAGTCTGAAATGCATCTGCTTAATGTGACTAGCTCAAATGGCAATGTCCAACATAAGAAAAATATAAATTCTCTGAGCTGGGAATGTCTACCAGACTAAATAAAAGACAACAAGGTAAAAACCACAATTATTCCCAGACCATCCTTCACTATGGAAATTGATCCTCAGTCACTCAATTTGATGTCCAGCCTCAATGCAGTGTGACCAAGTTGAATTCATATTAAGCTCGTTACATTCATCAATAGATGAAAATATTTGATCAAATACCTGATCATCTTTGACTAAAAATCATCTTATGGTGAAGACAGTGAGAAAGAATTTCAAATGAACTTGCTATTCCCCATCTCTGGAGTCTCTACCTAGAAATCCGATTGGCATTCTGTGATGAATACCATCTGCCCAGCATTCCTTGCTCAGGGGCTGGGTGTCAGGAAAGAAGGATTTATTATATCCTAAGATGTCTATGAACAAACTCCAGGGAAAGATGTGGTAAAGACAGAACTCCAGGCATTTGGTGAGAATATCCCAGCCATTCTTTCAGGCACTTGTCAAACACTAAATTCGGTGTAACAGAAGGTTTTTATGATTTTCCTCTGTGTTCTTAAGTGGAATGTCAGCATTGGGTTACTGGAGTTAATGCTACCCAGTCTGAATGTTCGGGTGTAGCTCTGTCTTTAAGCATTTGTCAGGGGGGAAAATACTGAGGGTTGGCAGCAACCCCACACACAAGTTATGGGAGGGTATTCTGTGCTTCCCTTAGGCTACCAAGAAGTGGAAGGACTCTGTGCAAGAACTCTTCGACTGGTATCAAAAGTAGGAATTCCAACCACGGATGAATTATTGCAAAAGTTTGATTCACTACATCTTGAATTTAGCATGTCCTTCATCATGGCCTTTTGGAATGAATCCCTTAACACATGGTAATGGCCCTCTCCTATCAGAGGACGGGGCCTGTTCGTTCCCGTTACTGTTAAGGGCAAAGCTGAAGACAAAAATGGCTCTAAATTTTATGTACTGGACAGTGAGTGGGGAAAAGGCCTTTAGGCCCATGGATCCCATCATAGGAGAATGTACTGCTAAGAACGGAGCTTGGAGGGGCATGGTTTACCAGCTCAGAGAGACGCGGGGTGAAATGCCCCTCCTTTCTGGTCCTTGTCATCTGACATACTCTGCTTTGTTTTCCCAAGCAAAGGCAACTGCTACAAGGACAACTCTAATCCTTGGTGAAACCTTCCTCCTCTGCTGGCCCTGAAGGCAGAGGAAAGGTAATAATGAGAGCTAGGGCACAATTCCACGGGGTGAGTCTTTGCCCCTTCTCCTGGGTAAATCCAGTGGGAAGAGATAATCTGAGTGGCAGTGGAGCATACATTGTTCCCCTGAGATCTTGCCCTTCTGCCTGTCATTGCGATTGCTTAGGTTGATGAGGAAGCCACAAGGGGGTTGAGCTGGCGCTGGGGAAGGCATGAGGATTGGACCCCCTGGGAGGTGATTCTGAGATCCTGCCATGCGCAGTTGGAGAACAGCTAGAGAGGAGAGCTGCAGGCTGGTGACCACGTGAATATTTTGTTTGGCTTGCACAGCATTTAAGTTTTAAAATGAGAAACACCTCTAAATAGTACTTGTTCTCTTCAGTCCCGTCTGTCCCTTTCCTGCCCTTGCTTCTGAGAGCACATGGGCTTTCACTCCTGGCAAGGGTGGCCGGTCTTGCATTAATTTCCGATGGTCTATTAATTTCCTTCCCATTAATTTCCTTTGTCTCCTTGTTTTAAAATCGTGAAATATGGACTTGTGCGTAAAAGTTGGTCTGCAGGAAGATGAACAGGCTTCTCTTATTGTTTTGTCTTTAAAGTTACCTTTATCTTATCAACTAGCTGGAGGACACTGGTGAAATAGCACCTAAGGAAACCTCGCTAAGGCAGTGTGTGACTCCATAAATAATTTTGCGTGAAAAAAGATAAATTATTCTAGAGCTCTTTTCTCTTACTCCTTCCAACTCCCCTCCCCTCAAAGCCTTCCTACATGTCAGTTTTTCCTCAGCATGAGGTGGCAGGGGGTTTCTATGATCTGGATGCTTCGTTCACCTGTTTTAGGAGAGACAGGTGCAGCCTACATCTCTCTCTCTCTCTCTCTCTCTCTCTCTCTCTCTCTCTCTCTCTCTCCATTACAAATTCTCTGTAAAATCAAGGCACAGCTTTCAGGTGGGAGAGGCCTGCTCATTTTTGAATGTTTCCATGTAAGCATTTTAATTAGTGGCAAATCTGTTTGTCTGTTGTGTTTGTCAAGTGAGCGTAAACTGTAGTCCATTAGGCCTTGAGATATGTCTACTAAAGATTTTCAGGTGGTTTTTATTTCCTCAGCTAAGAGCTGGATTTGAACCAGAGCTCAAGGTGAAAGGGCAATGTGTAATATAGGAAGACATAGAGTTCGACATATGAAATAAAATAATGTAATGTTTTTAATATTTAAGATGAAAAAAGCAGCAATAAAACATTGCAGAAGGAGGAAAACATGAATACCTGTACATTTTAATTTTAAATGCCTGCAGATGTTGAATTTTAATCAGAGCATGTCAGATTCTGACTCTGACAAACGCAAAAATGTGAGATCTGTTTTCTTGAATTGCTTCCACATTTTATGCTTGGGATTTTTATTGCATATAGCACTGCATCATCATATATTTATGTAAAATGCCAGCACCCATTGACTCAGCCTGTACATGATGGCTAACATAGAGAACCTCATGCAGGAAAGACTCCCGCTCCTCACGAGACAGATTCGGTCTGTGACCCGGGGAAGGAAGGCATCTAGTGCCTGCTGCTCCAAGTTCCCTGTCACAAGGCAGCGGCCACCCCTCTTGTTTCTTCTTGAGCTCTTGAGGTGTGACAAGGCTCATTTGAGACTGCAACTGAGTAATGGGGTGGCAGGCAACTTCCCCATAGTGCGGCACTGCCCTGCCTGCACGTGCCAGCCTGGATGACGTGGGTCTGTCACTTCCTATGACCTCTTGACACAGCTGAGAGATGTGGTAAGCAGCAGGTGGATGAGGCTATTGCCAGCGCAAGGCCTCACAGCTTCACAGTGAGCATTTTAGACACGTAAAGGGAACACACTCTAAAACAACGCCCAAATGTGCAGCACGGTGGACTAAAGCTCAGTAAGAGCTGCTGAGTGTCACCATGAAGTGCTGTGTGCCGGGCATGGTTTACACACTTAGATGTATCCCAGCATAGTATATTTGTTCCCACCAGCACTGACACAAGCATGTGAGCATCGGGTGGTGTTGCGTAGTTCTAACAGCTTTGACATATTTCTGTTTAACTTTTGCTTGATGAAACTGATTTGCCTGCTTCCCATCAGTTTTCTATGTCTCTTTCAGGGTCTCTGAGTTAATATAGACATGCATGTACTACAGCCATGCACCGCTGGCTCGGGTGGACTCTACAAGGTAACTCCATGAGATTGTCATGGAGCTGAGCGTCGGTCTTGCTAAGTCTCTATATTGCCCAGGCTCGGCTCAAACTTGCAATCCTTCGCCTTCAAAGAGCACTCCCAGAGCACTGTGATGATGGGCAGGCACGTCACACACAGCTCTGAACATCTTGAATGTTAAGGCACAAGGTAAGGCTGCATGGAAGATCTTCAGTACAAAGTCAATCTTCATCTTGAGGCCTCTTTCCTCACACACTTCCTCAAAGACCCACGGCTATTACGGGCTGTTTCAACTTGCTTTATACTGCTAGAAAGAAGACCACAGACTGGGTCATTTCTAATGCATAGAAATTTGCTGGCTCGAGATCCTGGAGGCCAAGAAGTGCGACGTTGAAGGCCAGCGTCTGATGATGAGGGCCTTCCTGCTGTCATCACAGAAAGGAGAGAAAGGAAGGAAGAGAGAGACCTTCTTAAAAGTCACTAGGCCATTCATGACAGTAGACCTCTAGCCACCTTGCCACACCCCTTTAAGTCTCATTTGTCATACTATTATAACAACCACTAAATACCAACGTAAGTTTGAGAGAGGCAAACATTTAAAGCACAGCAGGATCTTTTATGCTAAATGACTGGGTATCCCTGGCTCTCTTAACTCTTACCCCGGACTATCTCTTTTCCACTTTGAAGTCCTCATGCTGCTTTCTAAGGCAGTCTGTGTGGATTGCTAGAAACAGCCAACGGACTTTCCAGAACACTGAAGCTTGGTATTAAATGTTGAATTAGTAGTTTAGCCTATTTCCTCTCTGCACATGTGGTTAATGGCTCATTTCTACATTCATTCATTCATTCATTCATTCATTCATTCATTCATTCATTCTTGGGGATTGATCCCAGGGCCTGTGGATGCTAAGAAAGCTATTACAGAGCTATGTGCCCCTATTTCCTTTTTAAAATATTCAGGGAAGTCTGATACCCAATGTTTAGAAGAAATGGTAGCTCATATCCAGAACGATGTGATATAGAATGGAGAATGGAGACTACACATTTAGAAATGAAGACAGTCTATGCTGAACAGGTGCAGTGAGGCAGAACTCAATGCCAGCAGTAAAAGGGAAGACACAAGAGTCTGTATCCAGCTCACTTCCTCTACCAAATCACCAGTAGATTTAATTTTATGTGCTTCACATTATTTACTTTTGTTTTTTTAATTTTTATTTTTAATAAGAAATAACAATATGATAGTTTCAAAACATGTTACTAGTGCATTCCTAATAATTGATACATTGAATATTGTTGTCCTCATAGTAGTTATACAGAGTCCAGGGTATAGACATAATAAATTTTCTACTCCATATTAGTAGGGGAGGAAAAAAAGAAAAAAAAAACTAAAAAAAATTATTCTCTTTGTATAAAGAGGGAGTAGTTGTATACATAGTCTGACATTCTATAATTGCAGTGGGTTGCCGGTGCAAACATTGCTGGCGAAACTGGGAATGTTGGAGGCTGTTGATATAAGCCTTTTACAGCTGATCATACTAATCTAGCTCTGTGTTTTATGCCTCGTAATTAAGCTTTTCTGCTGGGTGATCAAGAGCAAGTTAAGGCCAGACCTGTATAACAGAACATTCATATTTTGTATCTCCAGGGTCAAATCCTTGCAGGATTAGCTTTGAAACCATGTACATTGCTTTGTAGAACTGTTGGCAGTGTCAGCCATTGGAATGAATCACGGCCATTGCTTGACCAGTTTGCTCTCTATGAAAGCCTGAGAGAATGTCCACTCTCTAGGTGACTCTCCTTAGGCACATTATACTTTGTTTATCCCTTTCCTCTGAGTTACTTTTGTTTTTAAGCAATCTCAGTTGTTTGACTCTTCAGGGATTCTACTACATTATAATAGAATGTGGTTTCACCAAAAATGTCCTTGGAATTATCTCTGGACAAAGTGGTCTCCCAGGATGAAAAGTGAATCATGCTTCCCAGAGAGCCCTAAGTCACTTATGGGTCTCTGGGTCCCCAGATACCCCTAGAGGCACCCCACACACACCTAGTCCTGAGCAGTGGAAGTTGTCGTGACCACTTTTGCCTGGAACTTGAAGCGATAGAATAATAGTGTGGAGAAACAGTTGAGCTGATGGGAATCAGAGAAAAGCATTTGCAGCTCTTGTACATAGAAGATTCAAAAGAGAAAGCAATGTGTCTAAAGAGGAGTTCTGGATAGTTACCTGCTAAGGGCGCAAAGCCTCCAGTCTTCCATCAGAAAACGTACTATACAGATGCGCACTGTTCTCTGAGGTCTCTGAGCAGAGGGCTGTGATCTGGGATTACTTGTCCAGAATGACTGCAGTACACCCAGAGACAGACTTAGTCATCCAATGACGTGCACACAAAAAGGTTCGCCCCCCATCTCCATCTCTATCTTTGATTCCTCTTTTATAAATTTCTTTTTTTGAAAGAGAATTATGCTTTTATTCCTTGCTTTTCCAGTCAGGCAGGCTGAATAGTTTACTTTTTGCTGGTCAGTCAGAGACCAAATCCCATGTCCTCATTTGACTCTTCCGACTCTTCCTTGGTTTCCGCCTTGGCTGGGGCAGCTGCAGCAGCAGGAGCAGCAGTGGTGGCTGAAGCGACAGGGGCAGCAGCCACGAATGCAGATGGATCAGCTAAGAAAGCCGTGACCTTTCCAGCAAGTGGGAAGGTGTAATCAGTCTCCACCGACAGAACCAGGACCCACCTGTACCCACTGATGATAGCATGGGGCACTGACACAACAGTTGGGTAACCAATCTGCAGACCAACACTAGCAACATTGCGGACACACTCCAGAAAGCAAGAATGCAGAGTTTCCTCTGTGATGTCAAGGACTTTGGGGTTGTAGATGTTTACACTGTCAAACACTTGCTGAGTGACCAGGCCAAAGGAGACTGGAGAGATGTCCAACATGTTCAGGAGGGTCGCCTCTCTGGCTCCCACTTTGTCTCCAGTCTTAATCAGCTGTACATCGCTGAGGATTTCACTGGTGCCCCTGGAGATTTTCATGGTGATGCCCAGAGCCTGGAAGAAGGAGGCCTTCTCAGGCCCCAGGCCAGTGTTCTGGGCTGTCATGGTGAATTCACATGGTGCAGTGGCACCTGCATGGGCAGCAGCAGGCACCTTATTGGCCAGCAGCATGGCCCTGATCTCAGTGAGGTCCTCCTTGGTGAATACAAAGCCCACATTCCCCCAGATATGAGGCAACAGTTTCTCCAGGGCTGGGTTGTTCTCCAGATGTCCTCAGATGGCCTTGCGCATCGTGGTATTCTTGCCCATCAGCACCACAGCCTTCCATCGGAGGGACATTCAGAGCTGCTGCATCCGCTTGGAGCCCACACTGTCTGCTCCCAGAGTGAAGCATTTTGGATAATCATCCAACAGTTGGAGGATATTAAGGAAGTGGCTGGATTTCCAGGTTGCCCTGTCTTCCTGGGCATCGCGGCGGTACATCAGGGATTGCCATGGAGGGTTTAAATATGATGTCACTCTGCCAAGGACGCCTGGAAAGAGAGCTTGTATAAATTTAATTTCTCTTTTACCTCTATACTTTGTACCTCCATTCTTTTTTTTTTTTTTTAATGTATTTGGTTATTGCAGGGTCTCAAAATGCAGCTCAAACTCCAGGTGATCTTCCTGCTTTCAGCATCCCCAGCGCTGGGATTACAGACATGCACCACCACACTGGGACTCTGCCGGCTTAGCCAGCCCTCAGGGGTGACGGGGTCGGGGGGGATCAAACCTCGGTCCCTGCACTTGCCTAAGCTTGCCTAAGCAGGCGCTTTGGTTCACTGAGCCATGTCACTGTCCCTGTACCTCCATTCTTGTGACTTCCAAAGGTGAAGAATCTGTCTCTGGAAGGGACTTTCAGGGTATTTACTACTAGCTGTCAATTTCGTCTAATTATTTGTTCTTCATTCATGCACTTAGGAGATGATGGCTCTCTAGCTGCTAGGACAGAGTAGAAGTGACATGTGAAGAAAGCTCCGTGACAGTGGGTGCTAGTGGGGCCTCTGTCAGCTGGCCCCTACACCTATCCTTTGGCTTATCCTTCTTCAGCACAACCTCGGTTCCCTACATGATCTAACCTGCACTTTCATCACTTTTTCCAGAGCTCTATTCTTATCCTCATGGCCATGCTGCTATTTTCAGGACTTTGAATAAATAACACTTGATGGTCTGAAGGTAGGCCAGTGGAGGTTCCTTATGCCATTAGCAACATTGTTTTCCAGGTAAAAAACAGCTGGACTGAGGGAATCATGGGCCTTACCAGAGCCCGTGGCTCTATGCTTACAGTAGAACCTAGACTAGCAGACTCTCTTGTCCATCTTCTATCTGATAACACCATCAAATATCTGTGTTCTATTTTAACACATTGGACAAACGCTATTAAAGGAAATAATGTCCAGCCCCTCCCAATAGAATGTTCCTTGTGAAAACAGATCTGACTCTGCACTCAGGTTGAAGGGGACATGGGTGAAAATGTTGGTTTCCTGTGATCACTTTTAGATGTCTTTTCAACTGCCAAGAACCATAATCTGTCCTCAGTCTGCCTCCAAGCATCAGCTATGCCCTTGATGGAAGGACCCACCTCTTGCTCACTGGACAGTGGAGAACAGCATAGTCTTTTGTTGGAGCTGCAGCTCTTGGCCTCCCTCCCTTGGCCTCATCCTTTGAGGGAACCACTGTCCTAGAGTAAGGAACCAATTGCTCTGCTCTGCCTGTCCAATCCTGATTCTGCTTGATTCCTCAGCACCAGGTCCTTGGTGTTGAGGGACATTTTTTCTAGGAAGCAGACAAAGACTCCACTTCCATGATCTTTTCGTAACTCTTTCAGTTTCAACATGCGACTTTGAAAGGGAGGAGCAATTGGCCTGTTTGCATGGGGCCTGGGAAATGGGCAGGCTCTCATTTATGCTCGTCTTTGTAAACCAGGATGCAATATTCTAGACTTATACAGTGTGGGAAAAATAGCGAAACAAAATATTTAACATTCAATTTAAGAAATACAGTGGGATCATAGTAGAGTTAAAGTCTGCCTTGTTCATTTCCTGCCCCATGTCTATCCTTGCTTCCTGAGGGAGTCACCACCCTAAACTCAGTATTTGCTTCTCCTGTGCATGTCTTATATTATCGCATATATATTTCAATCTTGAGTACCATATGGTAATTTCCTTATACGTTGAGAAAAGTTAAACAAATGCCATCACATTTTTGCCTGTGTCCATCTGAAATTCAATTGTTTTCCTTATTTTGTTTGTGAGATTTACCCATGTTGAAATGTAGAGTATAGAATGTTCAGTTTTATAATTACACCCAAATGCACTTACTGATACTTTGGTCAATGGATGTTTGTGTTGTTTCCATTTCTTGGAGCACTACAAAATTGTGGTAGTGAACATTTTTATCTGAGTCTTGTGTAGGCACATGAGATTTTCTCTGGCATGTACACTTAAAAATGAAATTCCTGAATTAAATTCTACTTCTTTGATGCAAGACCAAATAACAAGTTGTTTCAAAGGAATGTCACAGCGTTTCCGTAAAATAGGTGATGGAGCCTCAATTTTGCCACCCTGCCACTTTTCTAATAAGCTTTAGTTGCTCTTGTTGTTGTTGTTGTGTAGTTTTGGTTTGTTTTTTTAGACAGGGTTTCACTATCCATTCCAGGATGGCTTTGAACTTGTGGCCCTCCTGCCACAGTCTACCAAGTAGCTAGGATTATACATGTAGATACCATACCCAGCCCTATAAATTCCCTTAAATGTGTTTATAAGACACAAGGGAAAGTCTGCATTGAAATATGCACCAATGAGACACTAGACAGTTGTTTATTCTACTTTCTAGTCCTCTCCTAAAATAAAACAAAGATTTCGTGAAGAAGTAATGTTTCTTGATCCCAAATAGGTTTTTTATATCCTGGATTTATGCTTTCTTTTTAACAACTTTCCTTTCCTTTTCAATTATCCAGATTCTATGTTTTGAAATATGAATTTGTAATCCATCATTTCTACACAACCTCCTCTTACTACCCACACAATAGCTTGTGACATCCTGTGACATGGCTTGTGATCCAGTGTGGGTCCTTCAGTCAATGTGCTCTTCTAGGAGGCAGTATGTTGACGTAGTTGGAAGATTCTCTCATGGGGTGGGATGATGGTTTTTTAAAAATGTTGAGTTTCTTCCAATGTTATGATAATAGCTTGTATAATCTTTGTGTAGTTGCTTTTAATTTTAATTTTGCGTTTTCATTGAATTTTATGAATTTTTTAATCACCTTCACAGAACTTGTCAGTATGAGCCTACAGTTTGAAGTTGCATAACTTTCTGAAAGAAGACACTGAATATATACAGAAGCAAAACTGAAATTACCTCCTTGACTTATAATTTTATTATTATAATTTTAACATATCTGAAACAGTGATTTTTTAGAAGATGGCTGCAATAATGTTTTGCACTCCACACATTTTTCTCAAAGCTTACCATCTTAAAAATGCAAAGCTGACTGAGGATATAGCTTAACGGCCCAGTGCCTCACTGGCAGGCCCAACATTCTGAGTTTGATTTCCAAATATAAATAAATAAGCAAATAAATAAATAAATAAATGTATGTAAAGTCTATGACCTTCCTCCTTGAAAATTGGACTGGGAGGCTACATGACTACTGTAATCACTATAATACAGAAGAAATGAAACTAGATAAATTTCAAATATCACATCATCCTACCTTGTTCTCTCTCTCTCTCTCTCTCTCTCTCTCTCTCTCTCTCTCTCTCTCTCTCTCCCCCTCTCCCTCTCCCTCTTTCTCCCTCTCTCTTTTCTGGTACCGAGGACTGAACATGAGACCTTATGCTTGCCAGGTAAGCACCTATGCTGCTGAGCTATATCCCAAGCCCTGAACCTTGCAGCCATTCTTTGAGGAACCCCAAATTAGCCTGGATGGAGAGAACCTCAGACAAATGTCATGAAGCTAGCAACCTAGATACCTATGAGCATCCACGGTCCAGGGGGTGAATGCAGGTGTCCTCAGATGTTTGGTGCCCTAGCTACTGGCCCCATCCTGCAGAGCTTTCCAGCTGAGGCTCCCGACCTGTGCAGTGCAGATGTATCACTGCCTCCAGGCTTTGCTTGCACTTCTGACTCATAGAATCTGCTGGCATATTATTATTATTATTATTATTATTATTATTATTATTATTATTATTGCTAAAGTGGAGGATTGTTTTTAGACAGTCACAGGAGATGGGATGGAAGCTACTCTACAAAATCCCTTGAGAAATTTCTACTGACGCCTTGGATCTAGATAAGGCAATGTGATGAACCTGTCTCGGAATTTTCTCTTGCACCTTAGTTTTTTTTTAGTACACCTATTTATTGCATCATCTTTCTTGCAACAGAATAGTAGGAATGTCCCATCTAATGTATTGCCTGTCTCAAAGAATGTAATTTAGTTACTCCTTCATCAGGTTTATTGTGGTTTGTGTGTGTGTGTCCCCCCAGAACCTCATGCAGTCATGGGGTGGCTTTTACAGTTTGTGATTAATCCAAGATCCAGTGCTAGGATTATGGGTGTGAGCGCTCTTCAGCTCTGGGATGAGTAATCTGCATTTGCATTACAATGTGAGGAGAGGCAGAGATGCTTCCTAGAAGCCCCTACACTTTTCTTTGATTTTTGCTGTTTTCTACCACCATGAATGGCTGCCCTCTTCCATGTGCCATTCTGTTTTGGAGCCTTCTGAGTATGAACTGAAACCTCCACTAACTGTGAGTTAAATAAACCTTTCCTTCCTTAATTTGGGATGTTGGGTATTTTGTCCCAGGAAGGAGAGAAGAATAACAGACAAAAACCAGCCATCAAAATTTTGAACAGACAAAAGTCAGTTTAAAATCCATCACTTCTATGTTAATATTATTCTCTTTAAAGCAGAGGAATAAGGATCATTTTTTTGTCAAAGAGCTTTGAATAGACTGTGTACTAGCTGCTGTTTAATTTTATTTGAGTATCTTGTGACAAAACACTTCTGAGTTTTCTTGATCAATGAGGAATTTGCTGGCTGAGAGTGCAACACAGCATCACATAATTACCTTTCGAGGACAAAAATGAAGCATGAGAACATGGTATCATATGTCTGGCACTCTTTCCTAAATTGCTCATGGTTTTCACCATATTTGATCCTCTGTTAGTGATAATTACATGATCTTTTTCTCAGCTGATTATTTCACTCTATAAATATTTCTTTAATCAAACTCATTAGGTTAGTTGTGCAACACCAAGAAATCTCTTGGCTCCAAAATGAACCAGAAGCACAAATTTATCATTAATTTCAGGACCTTTCAAACTTAAGGAAGACTGCTCTGGCTCTGTCTGTGTGTCCTAAAGCTGATGTACAAAAATATATGGAGACACTATATTTTGGATTACTAACCTTTCGTGTACAGCAGAGAAATAATACAAAAATACATTTTCCTTCTATTTTCTCGAAAGAACTTTTGGTTCTTAGGATGTGTAACTCAGGTAAATTTCCATACTGAGTTACCTCCAAGTATAAAAGATGTTTAGTTTTGTCTGAAAAAATGTTTTCCTTAGAAATATAATAGGATAAAGCTGCAACTACACCCACCATTGTGACTGGCCGTGCGGCGACCAGGGCCACGTGGTGTCCAGGTAAAGACATTCCCAGTCCAGTCCATCCCCTTAACACCAGCTGCGACTACACTTGCCATCCAGACCTGTCCTGAAGTTAACAGGCAAAGACTCTCCCAGCCCTGTGTCCATTCCCTAGAGCTACAACTCCACCCACAGTCCTGACCCATGGGACCTCGTGGCAGCCAGCCACCCGAGCTCAGACCAGCAGCAAGGCATGGTCTGAGACCTGAACTCCCGTAGGCCCTAATGGCATAAGTTCACCAAAGTGCAGAGATCACTGCTACACAAAATGATAAAGACAAGGAGTAAGATGCAATCTCAGATCCTGAGCCCA
>PVKN010002910.1:17819-40039 GCA_004027915.1 Capromys pilorides
GAAGAAAGGTAAATAGCAGAACAGAGCAGAAATAATCTCTGAACTACAGAGAGAAAGGATAACTATAATGAAAGACTTAAGTACTATTAAAGAAGACATTGATAAAAAATTATAGGACAATAGAAAAATGATGGATTCTCTGATTGAGCAATATAGAAAAGAAATAGATTGCATGAAACAGTTTCAAAAAAATATACAAGAAAATAAAATCTCAATCACAAGCTGGCAAAACTGTATGAATGAAAGTGAAGATAGAGTCTCAGATCTTGAAGACACAGTCACAGCTAGTGAAAAGGTAAGAAAGGATCTCTTAAAAATGACAAGGATGCAGTAAAAAATAATTCAACATCTGCAAGATGATGCAAAAATGAACAACATGAAATTAATAGGAATAAACAAGAAAGAAGGAGTCGACACAAATGATATAAAAAGAATATGGCCAGAAGTAATAGCAGAAAACTTCCCAAATATGAGAAAACAATTGGATATTCAGGTAACTGAAGCATACAAAATTCCAAATAACATCAACCCAACTGAAAAAAAACATCCAGATATATAATAGTCAAGATTCCAGAAATTCAGCAGAAGAATAACATACTAAAAGCTGCTAGAGAAAAGAAACAGATCACATTTAGAGGAAAACCCATTAGAATAATGGCAGATTTCTCCTCACAAACCATGAAGTCAAGAAGAGCATGGAGCAGAGTGCTTCAAGTCCTCCATGAAAACAAACTTCAGCTCAGACTGCTATACGCAGCAAAACTCTCTTTCAAGTATGAGGGAGAATTGAAATACTTCCATGACAAGGAACAACTAAAGAATTTCATGACATCAAAACCAATGCTACACAGTATAATAAAAAACATTTGAGAGAGGGACCAAAACGACCTGAACTCAACAAATGTGAACAGAAAGATCCTACCAAATAGAGCAACCAGTTAGACACAGAAGAAAAAGTGGTAAACACTAGTAAATGTCATGTCAATCATAAATCAATACATTTCAATTCTAACCATCAATGTTAATGGACTCAATTCCCCAATTAATAGAAATAGACTGGCAAAGCGGATAAGGAAGCAAAACCCAGCAATATGCTTTATACAAGAAACACATTTAACTCATAAAGAAACTCATAGGCTAAAAGTCAAAGGACGGAAAACAATACTACATGCTCCAGCACCTCAACAAAAAACAGAGTAACCATCTTGTTTGCAGATAGTCTAAACTTCAAATCAAGATTGATCAAAGGAAACAAAGAAGGCCACTACATACTGGTCAGGGGAAAAATTCAGGATGAAGAGATAGCACTCATAAATATGTATGCATCCAACACAGGAGCAGCAAGTTATATCAGACAAGCCTTAATGGACATGAAATATCTAATATCGAATACCACAATCTTAACAGAAGACCTTAACATCCCCCTATCTGAAAAAGATAGGTCAAGCAGGCAAAAAATTAGCAAAGAAGTAGCAGAACTGAAACAGAACTTAGTATAATTGGACTTAGTACACAGAGTGTTCCACCCAACCACTTCAGAATACACATTTTTTCAGCTGTACATGGAACATTTTCTAAAATAGACCACATATTAGTCCACAGGTCATGCTTAAGTATATGCAAGAAAATAGAAATTATCCGATGCATATTATCTGACCACAATGCAAACAAATTGGAAATAAATGGCCAAAGGAACCATAAGAACTCCGGAAATACATGGAAATCACACAACACTTCTCAGCAACCAGTGTGTTACAGACGAAATTAAACAATATCTAGAATTTAATGAAAATTCAAACACAACCTACTGGAATTTATGCGATGCAATGAAAGTAGTTCTTAGAGGGAAATTTATAGGTCTGAACTCACACATTGAGAAAACAGAATGGGAACAAAAAATACTCTCATGCAGCACCGACTAGAAATGGAGAGCAAACGAAATCAAAATCCCAAAGACGGGAAGAAATTATAAAGATTAGAGCAGAAATTAATTCAACTGAGACAAAAAAAAATACAAAGAATTAATGAATCAAAAAGCTGCTTCTTTGAAAGATTAAGTAAACTTGATAAGCCCCTATCTAACCTCATAAAAGAGAGATAAGAAAGGACTCAAATTCAAGCAATAAGGAATGAAAAGGGTGAAATTACTACAGACCCAACAGAGATTCAGAGGATCATTTATAGATACTTTGAGAATCTTTACTCTCACAGAATTGAAGACACAGATGAAATGGACAGCTTACTAGAAAAGTACAAAGTACCAAAACTGAATCAAGAAGATATAAGAATTCTCAATAAGCCACTAACAGCCAGTGAAATACGAAATGTAATAAAAAAAAAAAAACCCGCCGACAAAGAAAAGTCCAGGACCTGATGGATTCACCACTGAATTCTACAAGAAATTTATAGAAGACATAATACCAATACTCTTCAAACTCTTCAATGAAATTGTAAAGGAAGCAATCTTTCTAAAATTATTCCTAGAGGCAAGTATTACATTGATACCAAAATCAGAGAGAGGTGCAACTGAAAAAGAGAACTACAGGCCAGTTTCTCTCATGAACATAGATGCAAAAATACTCAATAAACTCCCCACCACTAGAATACAAGAAATCATCCAGAAGATTATACACCATGACCAGGTAGGATTCATCCTAGGGATTCAAGGATGGTTCAATATAGGCAAATCTATAAATGCAATACACTGTAACAGTAGAGCCAAAACCAAAATTCACATGACAAAGTCCAATGCTCATTCATGCTCAAAGTCCTACAAAAAATTAGAGTAGAGAACCTCTACCTCAACCTGATAAAAGCCATCTATGACAATCCAGCAACTAACATAATTCTAAATGGGGAAAAACTGAAGTCTTTTACTCTCAAATCTGGTACAAGACAAGGATCTCCTCTATCACCACTCCTATTCAATAAAGTTCTGGAATCATTAGCTACATCCATTAGACAAGAAAGAGAAATAAAAGAAATAAGAATAGGTAAAGAAGATGGAAAACTGTCACTCTTTGCAGATGACATGATAATCTACTTGGAAGACCCAAAATACTCCATCAAGAGGCTACTAGAATTAATCCACAAATTCAGTGGCATAGCACTTTACAAAGTCAAAACACAAAAGTTAATAGCATTCCTCTACACAGATAACAAACAAACTGAGAGAGAAATTAGATAAACAGTACCTTTTATGATAGCACTGAAGAAAATGAAGGAATTAATCTAACTAAGGAAGTAAAAGACCTTTTCAATGATCACTACAGTACTCTGAAAAAAGAGATCCTAGAAGATTTCAGAAAATGGAAAGATATTCCCTGCTCCTGGATAGGAAGAACCAACATTGTGAAGATGGCCATACTCCCTCAATTGTTATACAAATTTAATGCAATTCCTATCAAAATACCATCAACGTACCTCACAGACCTGGAGAAATCATTCCTAAAATTTATTTGGAACCAAAAAAGACCCAGAATTGCAAAGACAATTCTGGGCAACAAAGGTAAGGCAGGAGACATTACAATTCCTGACCTAAAGTTATACTACAAAGCTACAGTAATAAAATCAGCATGGTATTGGCAAAAAAGTAGACCTGAGGATCAATGGAACAGATTAGAAGATGCAGAAGCAAATACAAACACACTCAGTCAACTTATCTTTGACAGAGGGGCCAAACATGCTAGCTGGAAGAAAGATAGCCTCTTAACAAATAGTGCTGGAAAAACTGGTTCTCTACATGCCGAAAACGAACCCTTGACCCAAGTCTATCACCATGCACTAAACTAAAGTCAAAATAGATTAAAGATCTAAATATTAAAGGAGAAACATTAAATCTCCTGGAAGAGAAAGTGGGAGACAATCTTGAAGACATCGGGGTAGGCAAAAAGTTCATGGACAAAAATCAAAATGCACGTTTAACACTTGAAAGTGTCAACAACTGGACTTCCTGCAGCTAAGAAGTTTTTGCACATCAAAAGAAATTACCAATAGAGTGAAAAGACAACCCACAAATTTTAACTAGTAAATATTTAGTTAAATATTAGTTAAATATTTATATATTAGTTAAATATTTTAACTAATAAGTATTGAAACAAAGGTGTTCTATCTAGAATTTATAAAGAACTAAAAACCATTAACATCCCAAAATTCAAAGACTCAGTCCAGAAATGGGCATCTGAGATGAGCACACACTTCCCAGAGAAAGAAATTCAACAAGCCTATAAATGCATGAGGAAATGCTCCACATCACCAGCCATTCGTGAAATGCAAATTAAAACAGCACTTAGATACCATCTCACCCCAGAAAGAATGGCTATCATAAAGAAATCAACCAACAACAGATGTTGGAGAGGCTGTGGGGAAAAAGAAACACTTCACCACTGCTGGTGGGAATGCAGATTGGTGCAACCATATGAAGAGTGGTATGGAGGCTCCTTAAAAAAATTAGAACTGAAAATCCCATTCAATCCAGCTATCCCCTACTGGGAATTTTCCCAGAAGAGATGAAAACACCATACTATAGCAATATCTGTGCACCTATTGTTATAGCAGCCCAATTTGTAATAGCTAAATCTTGGAAACAACCAAATGCTCATCATCTGAAGAATGGCTGAAAAAGATGTGGTATTTTTATACAATGGAATATTACTCAAATATAAAGAATGATATAAAGAACTGGAAACTTCATATACAAATGGATGTATCTTGAACAGATATACATAAGTGAAATAAACCAGATCTGCATGGGTAAATATTGTACAGTGTTCCTAGTGTAAGAACTCTAAAGAAGAAATAAAAATGGAAAGACATAACACAGCTTAATGGAAATCAAAAAAACGTATGGATTAAACAACGAAGCGACTGGAAGCAGAAAAGAGAGAAAACATAGCAGGAGCAAAATTATGCACTTATGTACACAGGATGAATTAGATATTGGTGCTAAGAACCTTCAAAAGGTTTTTCACATTGATGATAGCAAAGTGCAACACTAAAACTATGCTTGGAATGTGTGTCATTCTGGTCTTTTAGATGTGTACTGCTTCTAATGTAAACTCAGTTACTGCTATACTCTCTCTCAAGTAAATGGTTGGTTAACAAAAAAGAGTATTAATTGAGAGAAAGAGACTAGGTAAAATACCATAGGCTTGATCTGCTACAATTTTGTACATCCTTGGACTTCTAAATGTCTGTGTAAAAATGTGTAACTGCTTTTATCATATTATATAGAGATGTATTAGAATATCAATGATTGATGGAAAATACCAATTTCAAGCTAAATCTAAGATGTTTAATAGTCAGAAAGACAGTGATGTTAAGCTCAATTACCTATGTTGTAGAGTAATAATATCACAAAGTTTCTCTGCTGGAGAGTTGAGAATGTAAGTTAACAGACCAAAAATTGGAGAAAAAGAGGGCTATGAGGATAGCAAACATTTTGGCCGTAGCCCTTCAAGGTCAGTGAGGACTCAGAACATAAGAGAACCTGTGCTGTAACGTCCTATAACTCAGTGGTTTCACAAATTTTCTGTTCAAGTTGATTAAGGGACCTCAGAGGAAAGGGATAAATGAAGTACAGTGTGTCTAAGGTAAGTCACCTAGAGAAGAAACATTCTCTCAGGCTTTGACAGAGAGCAAACTGGTCAAGCAATGGCCATGACTCATCCAGATGGCTGACACTGACAACAGTTCTGCAAAGCACTGTACATGGTTCCAAAGTTAATCCTGAGGGGATTTGACCTTGGAAGATGCAAAAGATGAATGTCCTGTTTATAACAGAATAGGTCTTGCTTTAACTTGCCCTTGATCACCCAACACAAATGCTTAATTACAAGGCATAGAATGCAGAACTAAATTAGTATGATGAGCTGTAAGAGGCTTAAACCAGCAGACACCAACATTGCCAGTTTCACTGGTAACCTACTGCAATTATGGAACATTGGACTATGTATACAACTACTCCCTCTTTGTACAAAGAGAAGAATTTTTTTCTTTTTTTCTTTCCTTACCAATATTGATTAGAAAATTTATCACGTCTACATCCTGTGCTCTGTATAACTACTATGAGGACAACAATATGCAATGTATCAATTATTGCGAATGTACTACTAATGTGTTTTGAAACTATCATATCGCTATTTTTTATTAAAAGTAATAAAAAATAATGGGGTAAAACATAATGATTAATTATCTTCTTAAAGCATTTGTAAAAAAGTAGCTTAATCAGTGAATATTGTGTTAGTTCTCATTGTATAAAAATATACAACTTATTTTTCATTAATACTTTCATGTTATTCATTTGACTTCAGGTAAAAGATGATTAAGTATTCATAGGACTATTATCTGAGAGTTTATCATCTTTATGACTTTTGAAAACATTTTATTCCAAATAAGTATAGAGTAACAAGAAATTCTGAAGACGATAAAGAGGCCCTTATATTCTTCAGCCAGTTTTCCCCAATGGCCACATCAAACACATAGTATCAAGAGCAAGAATTTGGTAATGTGCGTGGAGTTTTATGTCATTTTATTACTTATGCAGATTTCAGTGTGCATCACAACAGGGATACAGTGCTATTCCCCTGTGACAGGAGTCTCCACATTACCCTTTCTTCTTTCTCTCTCCTTTTCCTAACTCTGGCCATTGCTCGCTTAATTCCACCAGTGATTTGATTGCTTGGAGAGTGTTACAGAAATGAAATCATACCGGGTTCAACTTCTAGAGGGTGCTTTCAATCATCAGAGTGGCTCTAAGATGGGGCTAGGGAGATAGCTCGGTGGTCTAATAGCCTGCCTGGCAAGCTCAACGACCCAGGTTCAATCTCCAGAACCACATGCTGATTTATTTGTTCAGATTTAGTTTTCATTTTTCTAAATAAATCTCCAAGAGTGCAATTTTATTCTCTCGCTGCTGGGACAAATACCTGATACTCAAGCTTAGGGAAGGAAAGGCTTATCTAGCTCAGACACTGGAGGTTTCAGAGTTTAAAGCAGCACGAGTTACAGAGCAAAGCCTCAAGACACTGCACTGCCATATCCAGGATGATCCGCGCCATACCTCCAAGAGAGGCCACCAGGCCTAGGCGGAGGGGCAAGGGAGGCGCAGGCTGTCAGTATAACAGTTCAGGCCTCTCTCAAGCCCCACCCCTCAAGTTCTGCCCCGCAAGCCACACCCTGCTCTTCTGGCCGGGCCCCTCAAGCCCCATGCTTGACCACCCCATGATTTACATGAGGCTTTGGGGAGACAACTAGACACAAACCATAATAACTACATGTTTAGTTTTTATTTATTTTTAATCTTTTATTTGTTTGGTACAGAGTTTCACTATGCAGGTCATGCTCATAGTGATTGTCCTGTTTTCAGCCTCCCCAGTGCTGGAATTCCAGACGTGTGCCACCATGCGTGGACTCTGTGGCCAGCTCAGCACACTGAGGGACAGGACTGGGGAGACACGTGGTGCTGGAGATCGAATCCCGGTCCCTGTGCTTGCCTAAGCAGGTGCTTAGTCCTCTAAGCTATCTTGCCGGCCCTCCATATTTATTTTTTAAAGAAACTTCCAAACTATTTCTCACCAGAACTGTATAAAAGATCCATATTTTCTGCATCCATGCCAGCATTTGATATTGACACTATACTTTTATTTTATTTACTCAAATAGACATATAGTGGTATTTCACAGAGTTCTTAATTCACATTTCCAAAAAGTGGACAATGGTGGACTGATTTTTATGTTTGTATTTGCCACTCATCTATCCTATTAGTTCTTTTCTTCTCTCTCTCTCTCTCTCTCTCTCTCTCTCTCTCTCTCTCTCTCTCTCTCTCTTTCCCTCTTTCTCTCTCTCTCTTTCTTCTTTCTGATACTGGGACTCAAACTCAGGACCTCACACTCCCTGGCTCTATCTTTGACAAATTTCAGAGCTTTAAGCCTTGTATTTTCCTACAGTAAAGCATTTTTGATTAATTTGTATACAACTCATAGAATTTAAGTTGATTATTTTTCCCTATGGAAATTAAATTACTTCAGCATCATTATTTGAAAAGATCATTCTTTCCGCTTTGAAGTAAGCCTGCACCTTGGGCAAAAATCTATCTGCCATACTTGTTTGAATCTATTTTGTGGTTCTTTATCCTGTTTCATTAACCTTTGTGACTGGCTCTTTGTCAATAACATATAGTGTTGACTCAGATAAATAAGTAATAATTCTTGACATCAGGTAAAGTGATTCTTACCACATGTCTCTCCCTTTACAGAGCATGTTTCAGCTATTTTCTTTGCCTTCCCATGCACACTGTATAACAATCTTGCCCATATGTGCATAAAGCTCTTGCTGAGCTTTTTCATGAGAATTACGAAAATCTTGTACAGCCAAACCTTGGGGCTCAGCTGCTAGAAGTGAACTTTGCTGGTCAGCTAGGTGGCTCCCAAGCCAATCAAGTCGGTGACTAAACTTACCCATCACAGCACAGAAATCCTACACTTTTGTTTTTGTTTTTGTTTTCATTAGACTTACACCTAAGAATGTTTATTTTGAATGATTATAAATTAATTTTGGGTGTAGTGTATGTGCTCTTGCTAGTACATAGAAACACAATTTATTTTTGCTTGAAAAAATGTATCAGTACATTTTTGTAGGATTAACAAAATATTCAAGGCTGGGAAATTTGTAAGATACAAGATGACTATTTAGCATACTGTTTTGGAGGCTAAAATATTCAAGATCGTAGCCCATCTGTTTCTGTTTGGGCTCTGGTGAGGACTTCCTTGGCTATGAGACAAGGTGGAAGAGAAAAAGAAAGGGGATGCGTGCAGAAGATGAGAAGCATGGCCGTGGCGGGAGCTCGCTCGCTCTTGAGGAGCCCAACCTTGGGGTTTTCTCTCCCCTTGCCCCCTTCTCTTCCCTCCTCTCCTCCCCTCCTGTCTTCTCCTCTCCTCTTCTTTCCCCTTCCCTCACTCTCTCCTCTCTTCCCCCCTCCCTCCATCTCGCTCTCTCTTTTCTTTCTTTCTTTCTTTCTTTCTTTCTTTCTTTCTTTCTTTCTTTCTCTTTCTTCCTTCCATCATTTCCCTCTCTTCTCTCTCTCCCTGCTGTCTTTCAGCTTCGTACAGGTTTTATTGCCTTATTGTGCTAGAAAACACTTTTTGCCCTGTGTTGAATACAATGGTGAGAGTGCACATTCGTTCTTTGTCCCACATTTATGAGTAAAACAGTCTTGCTTTGTTGAGTATAATGTTAGCTGTTTTTTTTTTTTTTTTGTAGATATTTTTTATTAAGTTGAGGAAATTCTTATTTGAAAAAAGACTTAAACTGGGAATGGTGGCACACCTGTAATCTCAGCATTCAGAAGGCTGAGGCAGGAGGATTGTTACAAGTTTGGGGCCAGTCTACACTACATTGTGAGCTCACGACCAGCCTAAACTACTTACAGAGATTCTAGTTCAACAAAAAATTACTGGGAATGGGTGCTAAATTTTGTCAGTGATTCTATGTTGATCGATATTATCACATGATTTTCCTTTTGTAGCCTTATGGCAACTTGTATAGACCAACAGCTCCCCTCAATATTAATTATTTATTGTCTCTTGCATCTAGGGCATTCCAACTAGGATCATACCCAATGTTCAGGGGGCTCATCTTTAAAACTTGCTCCAGTTAAGAAATATTGGCAGCAAAATCTCTTAGCTTTATTCAGTGAAAATGTCCATTTGATCTTTTTGAAAGATAATGTCACTGAAAACAAAATTCTACACAGTTATTTTTTCAGTACTTTGAATATATTCTCTCTTCTGGTTCTGATGATGGCTGTTGACAAGGCAGGCATCCTCGGCGGGCGCCCTGCATCATTTCCTATTCCTCTGAAGCAACTGTCTGTTTTCCTAGGCACTTTTAAGGTGTTTTCAATAGCATATTTGTCATAAATACATGTTCTCCTGAAAATATATTCTCAACACATGCCTAGAAATAACTGACAGAATCTAAAGAGAAGCCAATCAGCCATGCTAGCTGGGAGCTTGAACACGCACTCAGGAAATTGCACATCAAAGCAGATTAGAAAAAGCATATTTTTTAATATCAGAAAAATATAATTAGTAAATTCCAGCGACTAAACACAGATGAGACTCTCACCCAGAGAAAAGGGTACTATGCTACCTGTAGGCAGGAATATGTACAAGCCCCTAGAAGACACACTGCCCATGAAACCACTGGAATTGCTCATGAAGCTCCCTCAAAAGAGGATATCTTAACACCACTGGTATGTGTTGGTTGTTAGTCTTCTGTGTCCCATGCTAATGAGGATTACACAGGAGTCGCTCTGAGTGATGTCATGGTGTCCATCTTCACTAGCCCACACCTCACAGCTTTCCCTCTGGGGCAGAAATACCAGAAGCATAGCACTGCTCTCTGAAGAGGCATTCTTGAAACCCTGATCTCTATCACCCCAGTCTTCCGGCAAATGACTTAGCGCGGTGGGAAAGGGCTTGGACCTGGCCATTCCATCTCTACCGTTACGCATTACAGAAGCCTGTGTATCTTACTCTCGGTGTGAATCTAGCCTACTGACGCCACAAACAAAACCCACACACTGGCACTCTCCGCTTTGCAGCCCATTGTACTTTCAATGGAGAGGGAAATACTCACTTTAACAAAATCAAATTACCCTCCACAGAATTTTCTGTGATGTATTTTAAAACTATTCTCTAAGCAAATATAGTCATTCATCATGTAACAGTAAAAATCTGTTCTATCAGATGGATCAGTATGCGATGGCTGTTGGTGGAACCTCACAAGCATACTTGAATATCTAAAATGACTATGCAGTTGCTGTATGGTGTAATCTATGGCACCACTATCATTGACCAGACCATCATGGTGTTTAAGATGAGTCAACAAAGCACCTCCTTAAGCGCTGCATCTTCACTCTTCTAAAAGCATCGGTGTGGGTAAGCCATTCAGTTCAAGAGTATCTGAAGCTTTTCTTTCCTCTTTGGCAGGGCACTCTTCTAAGATGAAGCCAAAAAGAAGACGCCTAGGCAGGCTGTTGCCTGGGGCACATTCCACTCAAAAGATACCTGGGAAAGCCAGATTCCTCTTCCAGCCCGAGGTGCCGCTGGTGGCAGCGTCCTCTGCTGTTTTGCTCTACACTCAGACCAGCTGGCAGCAGGCCGCGTTGGGATTCCCCCGAAGTTGGCTTAAGGCTCAGCTAAAGTAGCCAGGGTCAAGAGGGAGCGAGGTTTAGGGAGAAAAGCAAAGGGCAGCAGAACGCAGCTTGATCACTGTTAGAAGATTATTAGATGTCTGTACTCAAGGGGGGGGGACCCCTACACCTGTTTCTATATTTTAGAATACTGAGACTTAATGAACAAATCTTGTCCTGATAAAACACCCAGTGGGAATTTTTTCCCCCTTCTTTGTTGAGTTGTTCTGCCTGGGTGCCAAACTGGGTTTGAAAAAGAATGCATATCAGGTTTCATATTCTGAAACCACATGAGAAAGGTGTGCTCTGGAAACACCACAATAAGGGTTCAAAATGGATGCCAGATCAACCAAAAACAAGAAATGGATTTGGTTACATTTAGTTACATCAGATCACCTCGCTCACCCGCCCTACCTTGTACACACCCTAAATATCACTTACAGTCTGTTTCCTCATTCTGTCCTATTTCCTAGCAACCACTTGCTCCAACACCATGTGTAAAAGTCACCCTCCTTGATAAAAAGCTCAACTTAAAAAAAATATTTTATTTGCTCATTTTACAGGCCCAATTAGGTGCGTCCCTCAGGAATGACTCTGGGAGTTTTCTTTGCCTAGGCTCATTAGGTCTACAAATAAAAGTTTGTATATTCTTACCTTTCTTCTTACTTTCCATCTTCCCGATTTCCCTCCTGAGACTTGTCTCACATCCTGTATTCCTTGCTGAGACCAGATTTACCCTGCCTTCGGGGGCTCTCCAAAGGCCTTTCTATCAAGCTAGCGGTGCTCGTGGAACAGATGTGTATGAGCTGGCGACTGAGGCAGTTATGAATCAGCCTAGTGTGCTCACCAGCAGCTCATCTGATCCACCTCCAGCTCTGTCCCCATGCGCTGGCTTTGTGAAAGTGACCAGGGAGCTGGGAAGGGACAGGGACCAGATGCCACCTCACATGGTGACCAAAGGGTCAGCAGGACGCACTTGACCCTGTGAGAACAGACCTTTGCAAGCGAATGCTGTCCTGCTGCTGGCTTCCTCTGTAGAGTGCCCTACATTTCAAGCTAACTTCTGGGGATCATTTAGAGTATTTCCAATTAGACAGGGAAGAGTAATGGCTCTGAGGCTGTTTAAAAAATGCATTAGTCAATAAATTATTGGGATTTTCACCTAAGGCAGGCCAGGCACAGGGTGTGGAGAGCTCAGAGCCACCAAGAGCACTTCTGACAGAGTTGAGTTGCTGGGTTCTATAGCGATCACTTTGCAAATCACTGTCTGTATTTCCATCTTGGTGCTGCTGGTGGACCTTGTGCTGAAAACTGGTCCTATGGCTACGTAAGTTTGGAAAACACTTTTAAAATAAAATCAAACAGATGTATTAGCACCTCTATCTACGAGTCATCAAATTGTGAAAGATGGCAAATGTGGAGATGCTAGAGGAATCTGCAGCATATCTCAGTCTCTTTTCACTTCTCTCCTCCAAAGGCCTCCTGTGACCTTAGAAGACCAAGGAGTGTACTTCGAGAAATACTGTCTTGTCATGTGGTCCCAGGAACCAAAAGCACGAGAATCAATACCCTTCAATGAGAAGGAAATTAAAGTATCCATGGAAGTCCTCGGAATTCAAGGCTTTCCTAAGAATTAGATGTCAAGATCTTTTACCAGATCTTTTCCCTCTCCATGTTTGTGTGTGCTGTGGGAATTCTGCCCCTGAGACAGAGAGGAGATAAACAGTTTCTTTTCTGGAAGACAGGCTGTGGCTTCTGCAGAGGGAACCTCAGTGGCCACCAACATCTGATACCTCTCCAGCAAATCAGAGCTCAGTGTTACATGACATTTAGTCCTTACGCAATGAAATTCTGATTCAGGAAGTTGGGTAGGGCCCAGGCAGGTAAGGTATTTTATAAAATGCACATAGGTATTATTGCTCCAAATTGCCATCTGTCTAGATATTTGACAGATAATTACATTTGTTTAACTAGGTACTCATAGTCAAGTGAAAGGTGTCATTTACAATTTTGTGACATAGCAAATACATTTCCGTGAGAATGCAAAATGAAGACTTTTAGAAATTGTTACATTCCTTCAGATACTGACTAGGGGGATGTATTTCCACGTCATAATATTTCTTTTCCTCCTTAATGTTTCTCTGCCCCTTTTGGGTTCACAGTATCTCTTTCTCATTTCCTTGATTGACTCTGTGTCTGCGTGTGTGTGTGTGTGTGTGTGTGTGTGTGTGTGTGCACACTCGAAAGCCCTAGTGGGTGCCTGTTTCCGTGTGACTTTGACTCCTCCGGCCGCACGCATGTGGTGTCTCCATCAGCACAGCTGGGCTCCTCACAGCATCCTGCAGTTTACACAGGTGTCTGACTCTTCAGGTCGGCCCGTCTGCTTCCTCCGATCCTCACAGGCACCTCTGGCATGCATGGTCTCCTCCAGCCCATGCATTCTGTCTGTCTTCCCTCTGTCCCACAAGGAAAGGAGTGCCAAAGGCTGGCCCAGACACACGGCTCAGAGTTCCCATATTGGGTGCACCCAGGGGAGAAACTGCCCTGGAACACTTCTTGGCACTTGGAACAGCAGAGACCAGTAGAAGCGTCGCAGTGTTTGAACAAGGGGCACCCAACCCTCTCTCCCCTTATCCATCTTTATCTCTGTCTTCTTTTATGCTGGTCTCCTTTCTAAACAGTTTTCTCCCTTCCTTCTGTTGCATTTGCTCTGCCCTAAACACCTTTTTCAGATCCATCCCTCTCTTTTAATTTATGTTTTTTTTTTTTTTTTTTTTTTCCTTCTTGGATGAAGAAGTTCAAGCCATTTGATTGTAAATGTATAACTAGAAGAGATTCAAAGTCATGAAATCTGCATTGGAATGATTTCTCTAATTTCTCAAAACTGTACAAATGCAGGCAGATTCCTAGAGGTCCTGTCCGTCTCACAAACATTACTCGTGTACACATAATACATCTCTCAGCATGGTTCTTTTCAACAATTTTCCCCGAGTGGTACAAAGCTGAATATGCTATTCTCTCTAAAGCAGTAGGTCTCCCAATAGGAAATTAAATATTCAGAGAGGAGAGTAAAAAATAATTCTCTGAAACATACTTACTGGAATTTTAAAAGTTCAAACACTCATTTTGGGGGATTGCTATAGGAATAGTGTCAGACTCCCAGGGTGACACTGGAGTACGTGGTGTGTTGGCTTTGCACACCCGTGTGTCACACAGGCAAACTGACAGAGCCTTCAGCCTTTCAGGCCTCCCATATCTAAGTTCAAGTTTTACCTATTCTCAGTTTAGAACTTTCCTGCCCCATCCCCAGATATTTCTGTTTATCTCTCTCAAAATAAGCATCACCTCCATTTCATCTGAAAAATATAGCCAGTTTATTTCTTCAACCAGGCCATTTATAAGAACCCCTGGACAGAACCCTTGTCAGATGGTCTTCCTGCCCTCCCAGGGACTCAGGGACTCGTATCGTGTGGTATACACACAGCAGGCAGCCTGCAGTCTCCTGTTGAACAAACTTGGGTGAATTTAACAGATAGGGCTTGAGTGGCTTTGGAATCTTTGTGAAGTTCTTAGTTTAGAATCAATTGAGAATTCCAGATCTGAGAGACGATAAATAAGAGAGGCCACCTAAAATGTCGCCACTTCAATGCTAAAAGCTTCACGAAAGCCTGGAGTTTAGGGAAGGAAGATCTCTCAGTGGAAATGCTAAATACCTAAGGAGAGATACGGAAAATGCTCCCACCACAGTCCATTTAAAGGGGTGTTAAACACTCTCCATAAAATTCTCTCCCTCTTGTCTACAGTTTTCTGTCCTCTCTCTTTCTCTCTTAAGATGTTGGCCTATATCCTTTTAGGTCTCGTTAACCCGAGTTAAATAGCAGCATTTTTCGACCTTTTACCTCAGGTCTAAAGTCTCTACCTGTGGGGGCCTTTAGTTGTCAATGTTGCAGTTCTGTGGTGGAATTTCTCCTCTCAGTTAAATATCTTCAAGGTTGCAGAATGTTGCTGCTTGCCAAGTCTAAAAATGTAACGTTCCACTTTGCTCACTTGACTTTTATTTGCTTAGGTTTTCAGAGGAAGCTTTCCTGCCTGAGCTAGTGTGGAGGGCAGGCAGCTCAAGGAAGACTTCCTAATTCTGTCAGGATTCTGGCAAGTGCTCCAGTAGGACAACAGGCCCTCAAAGACGTCCCTGCCTCGCTCAAAGAGTTCTGCAGGGTGCTGTGCACGCCGTGGAGTACGGCACACAGCCTATCCTCAGCCATTCCAGATAATGTTTTTGTTTAAACACTCAGCTGTTTTACTGACTGAAGCGGGTTTCAGGGCAGCCCCCGCTGTGCGCGCGGGCTCCAAAGCCCTCACCTGCCTAACTTGGCAGTTGCGATGAATCATCTCAAGACTTAAATGGTCCAGCTTCAGCTACCACTTCCCAAGTGCGAACGTGGAGAAGGAACTTAAATGCCAACTATTTCAAAGACTTTTCCACAAGTGTGTGTCTGAGAGCAGCTGTTCCCAGGTGCAGAGCTTTTGAAGCGCAATGTGGTGGGACAAGCCGTGGGAAGCTGCAAAGGCGAGAATGGGTCACACTGGGTTTTGCCCTCCAAATCCCAGTAAGCCCAGTAGTGACTCCCAGCACCGACTCTACATTCACAGAGCCCAAAGAACAGGGATAGGGCCACTATTGCAACAAGCTCTCTAGTATGCTCCGTGGAAAAAGCCCCCCTGGGGCCAGGAGCACTTGTTAGGTCTACAGGGCCATGCTGTGAGAAGAGCTAGGCAGAGACCATGTTCATGAGCTCCAACAGGCCAGCCTGGAGTTCTAGGTCTCCCAGCTGTGGTCTTACCCCAAGGTTCTCCACCTGCTAGAATGGCACATGGTGGGGAAGGCAGCTGTACACTCATGAGCGATAAAGGTAAAACATGATTATGAAAATGATTTTGATCTTGGGGACCTCCTGCAGAGTACAGGGGATCTCAGGCATCCTTGGGCCACACTTTGAGAAACACCATCCTATAATAAAGATCATTGGTATTCACTTCCCTGTATCAATTATTTAGGCAGAAATCACTTTGACAGATTTTGCTCCATGTAATTGCCAATTCCTCCACATATGCTAGTCTTTTATTCTATTCTATTTTATTTTGTATTTTTAGGGAAGTGTTCAGTGTCTCACTACTAGATCGGACTCATAGTGATCCACCTGTTTACAGTGTCCTAAGAAGGGGTTTATAGGCAGGCTCCACCATGCCCAGTCTCAATTGCCATCTCAGTGCACCCCCAGGGGCAGGGTCGGGAATCAAACCCCCACCCCCTGCACCTGCTCGCAGGCCCTTTAGTGCATTGAGCTGTTTGGCTGGCCCTAGTCTTTTATTTTACATATGGTATGATTTAGTTCATATATCCTAGTTTTTTATTTTTTATTTTTTATTTTAGAGTATATATATAGGGCCTGGGGAGATAGCTCTGTGGCACAAGTGCCTGCCTGGCAAGTGCTAGGTCATGAGTTCGAACCCTGGTCCCGCCCCCCCAAAAAAGATAGCCTATATATATTTTTTTAAATATTCTAAATATATAATATATATAAAATATATGTGTATATATATATATATATATATATATGTAGTATGATTTAAGGCTAAGCAGTGCTTTATAGGCACAGAAATACAGAACAAGTAACTGATAATTATGGGCTGATTGTTTAAGTATGATTTCTTTGTGAAAGAATAAACAACATGTATTGGTCCATCCTGTGGTTATAATACAAGTAGAATTAATCCTGAAGGTTTATTGATAGAACATTTTAAAACCCAATTCATTTTTTGTTTAAAAAATGAAATTTAAAAATGAATCTTTGTACTATGTTTACTTGGATTTTAAAACCTATAGTCATTAAGTAAGCTGGATCCATCTGATAATAGTTGCTTAGCTTGGAAGTCAATGCTTGCATTCTTAATATCAGAATACTTGAATCATAATTCTACCTCTATCACTAGTTGGCATGTGAACTTGTTTGGATATTACACTCTTTGTGTTTGAGATGCTTTTGTGTAAGATATGGCAAATAGTGGTGCTGTTCTCTTTCAGTAGATTCTTGAGATGTCGGAATGAGATTTGTGCTTTTCAGCTCCTTATCATGGCCAAATAATACTTGACCAGTGCTCAAATAATATTTGTTGGACAAACATTTGTTGAACAATTTCTAAGTAAATGCTATTTGCTTTGTTAATTAGTTTTTAAACACAATTAACTTTGCATTACAAAACTCACTTCTAGAAGAGGATTCTGCATCTCCTTTCTATTTAACCTTCTGTTATTACTTTGACTCAATTACTTTTTAGGTACTTTTCTAAGCATTTCATGTCTGTGGTTTGGAATGCACATATGATGTGTTTTTAGGTTAAAAACATCAATTAATGGAGAAACGTGTGCAACCATCCTCCATTCCCTGTTCTTATATTCTACTATGAGGTTCCCAATTAACTAAACATATTTTGATATTATTCTAGCTCCCTCTAAATTATTGTTGTCTTATGTTAGTAATGATCATTTGGTGATTGGAACCTATATTTTCACAAAGCACCCATTTTGGAGATGTTTTAGGTACTAAGTTCACCTTCAAATTTTTCCAGTCTGGGTCTTCAATTGAAAAATAAAAAATTAGCTGATGGATGTCCTCAGTCTTTTGCCTCTTCTGCAACTGTTCTCACTCTCTGCACGCCTGACCCGAGGCTCGTGGGCCTGAGAATGACCCTTGATTTCTTCAGTGACTCACTGTTAATCATTACAAGGAATAGCTCTATCAGTTCACAAATTTGGAATAAGCTCAACTTCCCACACCATCTATTCAGTGACCATCAGCATGCTTTCAAGTTGATTCATGAGCTCCTAAGCTCCCACTCTGGCAAGATTTGATGCACATTGGCAAGCCTATTTGCATGTTCTAGGTTTGTTTGAACAAGATTTCTTGATACTCTAGAATGTATCAGTGGACCTTCGGCAGATATGTAGTTCACCAACTTAGCACGTAATATTAAGGCCGTGAAGGAGACGCAGTTAATCTACAGCTCCTCTTGCAGCAGGAGCGAAGTTCCACAGCTCCTGTTCAGTATAAAGTCAGTTTCCTTCCCTACAATCTACTGTAAACCAAACTTAATTAGCCGAGGTTTGCAATAAGCAAATGAAAATCCACCCAACAGAGCCACGATGCCACATTACAGAGAGCCGAATAATTTTTAAAATACGTGACAACTTTTTTCCATGAGGCAAGATCATTACCTGGACATTTCTCTATTATTTTTGCATATCTAATTTCCAGAAGATCTTTAAGAAGTAGTTTATAAGTTAAGCAACAAACTCATAATTTGATTATAATTTGATATCTCTACATTGGTCCAAGTTTCCCTCAGGGAGGAGTCTAGGAAAAGTATTTCATTGTGGTTGTTTTTGCTCTTATGACAGAGATTTTATGGGTTTGGGGGCAACATTTCCTCTTCTCCCTGAAGTGAAACACACAATGCGCTTATCATATTAAGGCATAATGTGAGTTAATCTGGTACAAGTTCAACTTTTCCATAATTTTTTTTAAAATGAAGGTCACACATGCCTACTGAAATAGAAAGACAGAAATCCAAATGATTAAGATTTGGGTGATTATCCTCAGGCCTGCCTCAAGAGGCATCCACTTTTAGCATTCCAGAATCCATGCTGCTGAGAGACAATTAACACAGGATAAAATTCACCCACTTTCAGGGGGCAACTTGATGGCTCATCTTTGATGTGTCTCCGTGAGCTACGATCCGTTGGCCTTGCAGACTTGGGTGCGTGTCCAGCTCTTCGGGCCTCCTCTTTGCCTTTCCTCTCTTGATGACCGATTTGTACCTCAGATTTTAAATCTTTATTTTTACCTCAGTCCGTGCTTCTTCTTCTACCTATTGTGGACTGAATGCCTTGGCTCCCACTTCAGGAGACGATAATGTTCTTGCCCTCATCTTGCCACATTTTCTTCTATGTTCTATCTTTCAGCTTCTCTTTGCTGATGTATTCGACCTATACGAGGATTTTTTTCATTCTGTTTTACTCAGTGCTTGGTGAGTCATCTTACCTTGATGCTATGCCCTCTCAAACTCTGCGAAACTTATGTGTATTATTTATTTTATAATTTTCCTCTCTGAGTCCCTCATTGGCCTTTCTTACATTGACTTTCCATGTATTTGGATGGCATAACTTCAATATATCTTATGCCCTTTCTCTCATTTTTCTGCATGTTCATCTTTAGTAGGCTGAAGACTTATTCAAATTTTTAATATTTAAATTAAAATTTTGAAACTTTAATTTAATTTTTTGGTATTTTAAGTAAGGGTCTACAGGGTGTTCAGGGTCTCACTACTAGACTGGATTGGTAGTGATCCGCCTATTTACAGCCTCCCAAGAGCTGGGATTATAGAGGCACGCCACCACACCCAGTCTCAATTGCCATCTCAGCAGATCTGGAAATCAGACCCCTGGTCCTTGCACCTTCTTGCAGACCCTTTAATCTGCTGATCTATTTGTAAATTAAATTATTTTATTTGAGCATTCACCTTTCTATATTTCAAAAAGCTTTTTTTTAAAAAAATTATTTTATTTTAAGGATAAGTTATTGTGTTATTTTAGGGTTCACCTTTTTCTATTTTTAAAACTTTGTTTTTGTTAGTCTGATTCCTTTTTAAGAATAAAATATATCCCTTGCCAAGCTTTTAAAAGTTAGATTTTTCCCCCAAATTATCTCCATTTCTCCAGAGATCATATATCTATATCTATATCTATATCTATATCTATATCTATATCTATATCTGTATCTATATCTATATATATCTTCTGAGATTTTTCTCTTTGATACTGCAGATCATACCCACATTTATTGTGATCCATCTTTGGTTGTCTATTCAGACCTACATTTAAAGTCAGAAAGGACAACGGATTTCTGAGGCTGTGAATGGAGTTTTCAAAGACTAGCATTTCCAGGTGTGCAAGTGTGGGCGGTGCCTGTGTGTGGGAGGAGCTAGGTGTTGAGAGAAGCGCTTGCTGCCACTCAGTTTGGGTAGTTCTTTTTGTTATTCTGTCAGTTTTCACTATACCTTTAAATCTTCTAGTTCTTAGACATAACACTGGAGTAAAGTAATAGCACCTAGGGCTTTTTCCATTTCCTATACCTTGCCAGTTGTATCTTTCAATTTACAGTCTCAAAATTTTATCTGTAACTGAATTTAATTTATGAGTGACATCATATACATTTATTCCACAACTTCCTCTTCACATGTATGTTGTAAATATTGTGCATCATGGAGCCAAGAGTGTGCTAGCATTTTATTTCCCTTTTGCTGGATCCAAAGTTGTATCCATTTTACCAAATGACAAACATTCAAATCCAAAGTCTGAGTATGCCTTATATTTCACTGAACGTTCAAAATTGCTTTGAAGTTCGGTTTACTTCATAACTGGACCATGGTTTTCTAATGTAGCTGTAATTCTTCTTTATACTTACCATTCATGTTCTCTTTCTTCACTTTGTGCTGATGTTATCTGGTCTTCATGTACTCCGTCCTTCATTTGGAAACACTTCTTTCTTCTTGACAATAACTTGCTTGGAACTGTAAAGTACTGCACTCTGTATTTTTAAAATAAATCTGTTAAAAAGTCTATTGCACTCATAAGATGGCTTATACTAAAATCCAAAAATATGCTTTCTGCTTTGCAAGGAATTCTACAGCCAGCCAGATAACTCGGCGGACTGAAGTGCCTGCTTAGGCAGAGTGTAGTGCCTGGGGTTCGATCCCTGGCCTGTCACGCCAGCCCCACCCCGGGGTACCCTGAGACTGGGATTGAGACTGGGTGTGGTGTCGCATATCTGGAACCTCAGCTCTTTGGGAAGCTGAAAACAGGAGGATCACTATGAGTCCAGTCTACATAGTGAGACCCAGTAGACCCTGTACTAAATGCATAAAAAAAGAGACTCTATAATTTGTAGATTAGCTAGATTAACTATAGCAAGATCTATGAGGATATAACTGGTGGATTAATTATTATAAATTCAGTAGGCAAATTCAATATTGGGGGCAAAGCACTCTAAAAAGTGCAGTTTCCAATCACGAAAACATGGCCCTAAGATCATGGGTCACGGATGACAGGGGGTGATCATTTGACTGCCATTGCAAACATGTTCCCCCTCTTGGTAAATAGGCTAAATACAAATTAAATTCTTCGATGACAAGATACAAAATAAGGATAAATTAAATTGTACAAAACCCTCACATTCTTGGCCACGGCTTTTTCTTTTCATGAGTAAAATTCTCAACCCTGTCCTTCATCTTTAAAACAAAGGGTCATGTCAACAAGCTTTTCTGGCCTTCATAGTTGTAGTTTAAATACCATCTTGCTTCATGACATACAGTTTTACTGGTAATTTTAAACAAGGCTGAATCAAAATATTTGGGGTTTATAATTTCCTGTTTATTTGGAGCCAAATGTTCTAATTTAGAATGATTGCTCTCCAGGCCCGCTGGCAGCCACTGCCGACCACTGCTGGTCTTGGGTTTCAAGCTGTCGTTTCTCTTATTATTAACTCTCGGGCTCCTGGAGCACAACGCCCTGTTGCTGCCGACATCGCCCGGCCCTGCTGCCGCCGACATCTTCCTGGTGTCCTTCTGCATGTAGATCCTCACCTGTGGTGAGGTTTGACTTGGGTGCAGAATTTTATGTTAAAACAAGGGGTTGCTGCTAGTGTGTTGTGGCTGTGTTAGCAAATTTTCATTTCCTTTCACTGTGACTACAGAATATGGGGTACAGTGCCCACTTCGAGGAGCTAAGCTTTTCTGCATAGACCGTAAGATCAATTTTTTTTAAATGTTATCTCGACACTTGAAAAGAAAGCTTGTTTTCCATTCTGTGAATCATAAGTTTTGTAAATATTTATGGTGTGAATCTTTGAGATTGTATGCTTCAGATTACTTGCATTCTTATTTATTTTTGCCTATTTGATCCATCAAGACT
>PVKN010002911.1:0-14243 GCA_004027915.1 Capromys pilorides
AAAAAAAACTAGAATGGTGGTCCTGAAAAGCTTGGAAGAATAAGGGAAGAACTGATAAGAAAAGGCTCATCAGCAAGGTATTGTAGCACATGTCTATAATCCCAGCAATTGGGAGGCTGAAACAAGAGGATCACTGCAAGTTCCAGGCCAGTCTGGGCTACTGTCTCAAAAAACAACAACAGCTGGGTATGGTGGCACACACCTGTAATCCCAGCACTTGGGAGGCTGAGGTAGGAGGATCAATGAGAGCTCAAGACCAGCCTGGGCTACAAAAGTGAGCTCAAGGCCAGCCTGAACTGCATAATGAGACCCTGTCTCAAAAAGAAAAAAAAAAAAAATCAAAAAAATTGAAGACTTGATTCTTTCAAAAGATCAACAGAATCGACAAATAGCTAGATGGACTAAAAAAGACTTAAATTCCTAAAGTCTAAAATGAAGATAAGGCCAGCCAGATAGCTCAGCAGATTAAATGCACCTGCTTAGGCAGATACAGGGGTCCAGGGTTCAATTCCCAGCCTGCTGTGCCAGCACTGTGCCTGGAGAGGGCTGAGACTGCAACTGAGACTGGGCGTGGTAGCACATACTGAAAAACAGGAGGATCACTACAAGTTCGATCTTGTGTAGTGAGACTCTGTAGACCCTGTACTACACACATGAAAAATATAATAATAATAATAATAATAATAATAATAATAATAATAGAATGAAGGTAAGGGGCTGGGGCTATAGCTCAGAGGCACAATGCCTGCCTGGCAAGCACAAGGTCCTAAGTTTAATTCCAGGCACTGGAAATGATAAAATAAAATGAAGGTAAGCATGTTACTGATTCTACAAAAAGGTTTGTAGATGAGTATTACAATGAACAATGGCAATTACGAACAATGGGACACCAATAAATTGGATAACTTAGAGCACTGATGGAAAATCTTTTAGAGTATTCAATGATACAGCCAGCCCAATGCGGTAGGCGTGTCATAGGTTCGCCACTCTAAGTTTTATAGTAAATGGATAAATTCCTAAAAACAAATGAACAAAAACCTAACAAGGTGCCAGGGAGATACCTCAATAGCCTAAGTATCTGCCTAGCAAGCACAAGCACAAAGACCCAGGTTCGATCCCCAGTACTGCATGCTGCGCTGGCTCCAGAAGCTGTGCTGGCCATCAGAACCTGGTGTGGTGGCACATGCCTATAATCCCAGCACTGAGGAGGCTGAGATAGGAGGATCACCATGAGTCAAAGTTTTGCAACGAGACCCTGTACCAAGTAAGAAAAGATTAAAAAAAACTAACAGGACCACATCATGAACAGAACATCAAGGGGTTTAAAAAAACAAAGTTGTGGTACGCATATTTACCCAATACCCAAAATGATTATCAACTATGTATACTATAAATGTATACTAATAAAACAAAAAGAAAATCTAAGTAGATCTATAACTAGTAAGGAGATTGAATTAGTAATCAAAGTCTCCCATCAGTGAAAAGCCATGGATCTGAATTGTATTGAACATTTATTGCATTTTTTTTTTTGGAGGAGGGCTGGCTCAGCCCACCCTACGTACAGAACTGGTGTAGTCTGTGGTTCTGGGGATCAAACTGCAGTTCACTGCACCTGCCTAAGCTTGCCTAGGCAGGTGCTTTAGGCCACTGAGCTATCTTGCCAACCTCTGTATTAAACATTTAAAGAAAAAATTGTTTCTTAAAAAATGAAAAAGCTGAGCCAGGCCAGGCATGGTAGTGCACACTTACAATTCAGCACTTGGGAGGATAAAACATGAGGATCCATGCAAGTCTGAAGCCATCTGGGCTACAAACTGAGTTCAAGACAAGCCTGAACTGCATAGTGAAACCATGTCTCAAAAAGATGAAAGAGAGTGGTGGGTGGGGGGCGTGGTAGTGCATACCTGTAATCCCAGTATTCAAGAACCTGAGGCAGGAGGACCTTGTGTTCAAAGCCAGCCTGAAATGCACATAGAGCCGGGCATGGTGGCACATGCCTGTAATCCTAGCACTTGGGAGGCTGAGGCAGGAGGATCAGTGTGAGTTCGAGACCAGCCTGGGCTACAAAAGTGAATTCAGGGCCAGCCTGAATTGCATAGCGAGCCTCTGTCTCAAAAAGACCAAAAAAAATGCACACAGAGAACTTGTCTTTTAAAAATAAAAGGGGGCGGGGGTAAGAAAAAGGAGTAATTTCAGTACTTGGGAGGTTGAGCCAGAAGGATCACTGTGAGTTCGAGGCTAGCTTGGGCTCCATAGTGAGACTTTGTCTCAAAAAGAAAAAAGAAAAAGAAACAGAATTAGTCCTTCTCATACCTGAACACTTCCTAGGTCATTCTACAAAGCCAATAGTTTCCCTGATGGCCAAGCTACAGTCATTATGACAAAAGCTAAGCACAGTGGGGCACACATGTAACCCTAGCTCCCCAGAAGGCTGAGAAACACACTCTTGAGTTCAAAGTCAGCCCAGATACTTAAGGAGACTATCACAAAAAGAGAAAAGGCTAGGGATATATAGCTCAGTGGTATCCCTAGATTCACTCCTTAGTATTACCAAAAACAAAAAGTGATACAAGAAAACTGTATTGTCTTCCTAGTGTAAGAACCTAAAAGAGTAAATAAAATCCAAAAAGTATAATAGATACTGTGAAAGGAAAAGAAACTGCTCAAAAGAAGGAAATGGAATGAGGGAAGAGAAAAATGAAAGAAGGAAAAAAATAGGTTAACTAGGATAATTGTACTGCTAATTTCTACTGTCTACTGAAATGAACAGTTAATACTTAAATTTTTTTTCTCTTCTTTTAAATTTTTGTTTTGACCAATTTTGCATGCTTATAATTAGTAATCTGAACAACTAATTTGAAGACAACAATATGCAATATGACAACCATTGGGTTTTTTGGATCCTTTTTTGCGGGGGTGGGGGAGTCTTTTTGAGGTAAGTTCTCACTACGCAGCTCAGGCTGGCCTTGAGCTCACTTTGTAGCCCAGGCTGGTCTCAAACTCACAATGATCCTCCTGCCTCAACCAACCAAGTGGTGGATCTACAGGCATGTACCACCATGCCAAGCTCACAACCATTATTGAATTCCTATCATCTTGTTTGGCGAAATTCTGTATTGTTCTTAATATGTTTTTGTTTTTGGTTTTTTTTGCGGAACTAGGGATTGAACTCACAAGCGCTTATTCTACTGAGCTATCTCCCAGGCCCCACTATTTTTTATTCTCTTTTAAAAATAAATGTTTACAGGGGCTGGGGAAACAGCTCAGTAAAATAAGCACTTGCCTGGCAAGCGCAAGGGCCTGAGTTCAATCCCCAGTCCTGGAAAAAACAAAACAAAAATAAACAAATGTTTATGAAAATTTAAATAATACTATTAAACAGGATAAACAATACAAAAAGTGTTGTCAGTAATAAACATTAAGCCAACAACAAAAAGAAACCTACAGGCCACCATGCCTTACAAACATTAATGAAAAATGCTAACAAATCAAAATTCATCAGCATATTACAAGGATTAAGTGACTAAGTGAAATTTATTCCTTGATTGGAAGGATGGTTCAACATAAAATTGGTCAATGTAATATGCTACATGAACAGAATGAAGAACATGGGGTGGGGAGATAGCTCAGTAGAATAAGTGCTTGCCTGGCAAGTGCAGGGTCTTGAGTTCAATCCCCAATATTGCAGAAAAAAAAAAAAGAAGAACATAAAACCACATGGTCATTTTTGGGAGGGGGGGGGTGTTAATAGTCAAGCATGGTGGTACAAACATATAATCCCAATACTCTGAGAGGCTAAGACAGGACAATCACAAGTTCAAGCCCAGCCTGGGAACTTCTTGACTAGGCTTAACAAGATCCTGTCTCAAAATTAAAACAAAAAACAAGAGAGGGTGGCTAAGGAAAAAAAAAGAATTAATAAATAACCTATCATCACACACACACACACACACAAATGAAAAAGGATAAAATGGAAACAAAGCTTTATAAATAACGAGGGGAAGAGAAGTTGAAATTAGAGGAGTGGAGGAGGAAAAGCAAAAGACAAATCAAGGCATATCATGTACAGGTACAAATCCCTATAATACATGTGATCAATACATATGCCTAAATTTCATTTTTAATTTATGTATTTGGTACAAGGTCTCACTACAAAGCTTGGACTTTCAGTGATCCTCCTGTTTTCATCCTCCCCAGCTCTGGGATTACAGGCATGCACCACAACTCCCAGACCAGTGGCCAGCTCAGTGTACCTGTGGGTGGGGGCCAGCATGGCATATGGTGCCAGGATTGAACCCCAGTCCCTGTGCTTGCCTAAGCAGGCAATTAGTCTGCTGAGCTATCTTGCTAGCCCAATAGTGCCAATAAACTTGACTAAATTTTAAAAAAGAGAAAAAGGAAAAAAAAAAAAAGTGACAAAACTCAACATTTTCATGACAAAGACAACAAAGAACCTAGCCATGCTGACAGATACAAACTAACAGACTACAACAGGGGACCCAGAAAGAAACCTTCATACACACAGTCAAATGATGTGACAAAATACAACATCATTTAATAGAAAAAGAAGCCTTCAACAATGATGCCGGGAATAAATTAATAAATAAATAAAATGTTGCTGGAAAAACTGGATATTTACATGCAAAACAGTAAAGGTAGAAAAAATTAAACAACCTGGGGCTGGTGAGGTAGCTCAGTAGAACAAGCACTTGTCTGGTAAACGCAGGGTCCTGAGTTCAATCCTCAGTACCACCAAAAAAAAACCTGAATAAAAGGTTATAAACTTCACAACAATGGATTTGGCTGTAATGTCTTATATATGACACCAAAATCACAGACAACAGAAGAGCAAACAGGGCTGGCCAGAAAGCTCAGGGAACTAAAGCATCTGCTTAGGCAGAGCACAGGGGCCAGGGTTCAATCCCCAGTGTGCCATGCTGGCCCTACCCCCAGGGGCATGCTGAGATGGCAATTGAGACTGGGCATGGTGGTATATGCCTATAATCCCAGCACTTGGGAGGCTGAAAACAGGGGGATCACTACGAGTCTGATCTAGGCAGTAAGACCCTGTAGACCCTGTATTAAATACATTAAAAAAAAAATTCTAAAGAGAAAACAAATTTGACTTGAAATTTTTTTTCAAATGACACAAACCCACAAAAATATTCACAAAATGGGAAGAATTTGGAAATCACGTATCATTGTTTTGTTTATTTATTTGAGACAGTCTCCCTGTGTAGTCTCCCTTGAACATGCTACGTAATGAAGGCTGGCCCTGAACTCAGACCAATCCTCCTACTTAGCCCTTCTGAATGCTAGGACTGCAGATGTGGGCCATCACACCTGGTAGAAATCGTGTATCTACAGAGATCAATATTCACAGTATACAGGAATTCCTAAAACTCAACAATAAAATTCAATTAAAAGTAGATAAAGAACACAAGTATTTCTCCAAATGAGATAAACAATAGCCCATTAGAACATGAAAATATGTTCAACCTCATAAGCATCAGAGAAATGTAAATCAAAACTACAATGAGGCACAACTCCAGCCCATGAGGATAGCTACTATCAAAAATATCAATAAAACAGAAAACCCCAAGCACTGGTAAGATGTAGAAAAACTGTGTTCTGTTGGCAGTATAGCTGGAAAACAGAATGTCAGTTCCTTCGGCAGTAGAAACCAGTAATCTGTGTGGTCAGAGACTTGAAGGCAGGGTTTTAAAATTCACACATCCATGTTCATAGGACCATTATTCAGTATAGTGAAAATATGGAAGCAACCCAAAGGTTTATCAGTGGGTAAGTGTGCAGGGAAAATGTGGGCTAGTCAGACAACTGCTTGTTAATTCTACCCCTAAAGAACTTCTGACATACAGTACAGTGCAGATGAGCCTTGAGGATGTTATGCTGTGCAAACTAAGTGAGCCACAAAGAGATAATTCTGCTTGACCCCACCAGTAGGGTACTGTCTCTGTTACTTTTTACTCATTGTTGGGACAAAATACCCCACACCTAAAATTAAGGAAGGAAAGGTTCATTTAGCTCACAGTTTGTGGATGTTTTAGTCTATACTCGGCTGGCTCCTAGGTGGAGTGGCGCATGGCAGAGAGCAGCAGTTCATGGCAGCAGAAAACAGCGAAGAGCAAAGGGAAGGGCAGCAGCTGCGGCTTCTCCCCAGCCTCTCTCCCTGCTTACATGATAAGCAAGCTCCCCTGGGGCTCCGAGTGTAGAACTCACACAGTATCCATCCTCTTACCTAGGATAAGGTTACAAACTAAGAATCCTGGCTCTCCTCTGAGTCACTTAAACTTTGAAACTTCTCAAGCTGACACAATGTATTAACCAGTACAGGTACCTAGTCAGGCCCACTGAGAAAGAGCACATAGAAGTTGCCAGGAGCTGGGGAGAGGAACTCTGGAGAACAGCTGACAAATGGTTATAGGAATTTTACAAGATGGAAATAATTAAAATAGATCCTGTAAGTTCACTTAAAATAAAACAAATTTTAGTATCTTTGCAAATTGCAACTATAACTTTTAGTTTAAACCGAGAAAGTAATAAACATCAAGTAGGTTTTAAACTGCTTTAGTAAACATTTGGCACCACAGGGAACCTTGAGTTGGGGGTGGGGGGCACAAGTGGAGCCCGGATGCTCAGGGCAGGGCTCATCCAATCACCAGTCCTCAGCTGACACTGAAATCCTGTCACGTGAACAAGAGCAATCAATTTATTATTCAACTTTGCATCTGAGTCTGCCTACCTGAGAGAAAGAATTGTACCAAGACAGAGGAATATCAAACACTTTGAGAGCTGCTGTCTTCAAAGAAAACTTTGATTCACTTACTGCTTCTTCTGACATGACTCCTCTTCCAGTCGGCACTAAAGGGAACATACACACTTATCAGTCACAGAGACTTCTGGTTTGTTTTTTTTTAACCAAAGATTCAAAGTAAAATTTGATCTATCAGTTTTTGTATAGTTATTCATATTATACTTGAGCTGAATCATCAATGCAGCAAGGAAGAAAATGAACTATAGACTTATCCTTGCTTTTTGCTAAATAGCCTAGAAATGATGAAAATGAACTCTTAAAACTTTTTTTTTAAATGTATTTTGTACAGGGTCTCACTACACAGCTTGGACGCTTAGTGATCCTCCTATTTTCAAGCCTCCAACACTGGGATTACAGGCGTGCCCAGGCGCAGGGCCAGCGTGGCAGGTGGTGCCAGGAATCAAACCCCAGTGCCTGTGCTTGCCTAAGCAGTTTAGTCTGCTGAGCTAGCTCACTGGACCTCGTCTCCCTATATTATCCCAGGCTGGCCACTAATTCCTGGGCCCAAGATGACAGCTATATGCCACTGTGCCCTGCCACAAAAGTTCAGGCACTTAAAGAGGAAGCAGATGTCACCCTGACAAGTCCTTAACCGTTTCAGACCCAGGGGGTATTGAAAAAACACTGTCAAAGAATCCCGAACAGCGCAACTGCGCTTTCTCTAAATGAGTACGAAAAAACCCAAACAGCGTGACAGCGCTTGTTTTATGTCAAGAAATACCAAGCAGCGCGATAGTGCTTTATTTTTCATTGATGAATCGAATAAAATGCTGTATACCTATCTCGATGAATGAAATGAAATTTGTATTTTGTAATGTATTATTGCATTATTATAGTATCATTCTACCTATTGTAAAATGTACTATTTATATTAAAAGGAGCTGTGTGATGTACTTGCGTCAGTAAATCTGAGCGCGCGACTTCAATAATCGGTAACGCACCGTCAGTTGTCCACAATGTTCGAAATGTGCTGGGTTTTCTCAACATAAAATCTCAGCAGCGCAATCACGCTGCTTGGGACTCAAACGGTTAAGATAACAGACTCTATAAAACATGATGGTTCCTGCTGGGCATGGTGGTGCGCATCGGTAACGACAATACTTGGGAAGCTGAGGCAGGATGATTGCCAGGAGTTTGAGGCCAGCCTGTGCCACACAGTGAGACCCTGTTCTCAAAAAAAAAAAAAAAAGCCAGATTATGGAAGCTGAATTAGTGAGTCAAAAGGTTGCCTGGTAAGCACAAATGCAAAAGGTCCTGAGGAATAAAAAGTTCGCGTAATCAACAAAAGCGTCAATGCTGGGTGCAGCAGCACATGCGTGTAATCCCAGCACTCAGGCAGCTGAGGTAGGAGCAGCAACTCAAGTTCAAGGCCCGCCTGCGCTATACAGGTCAAGATCCTATCTCAAACAAAAGAAAAGGATCCATAACAAAGGAAGCTAGAACATTTATACCAACCAAATTCAGACAGTGCTATACAATTTCAAAAAGAAAATAAAAACTACCAACAATCCCCATGACTTTCCTCCATTACAGTGTCCTTAGGTCCTTTGTTCTTTCTAAATTTATGCATCTATGGACTGTTTTTTGTTTGTTTGTTTTTTGTGGGACCGGGTTCAAACTCACAATCTTGTACTTGTCAGGCATGCACCTGTGCCACGGAGCTACCTCCTCAGCCTCAATTCGAGCCTTTTTTTTTTTTTTAAAAAAGGACTGTTTTTTGTTTTTGCCTTTACCACATTGCAGTAGGCCATCCCCTTCTGTTATGACATGCCTTTTTTTCAGAACAGTCTCAACACCACTAAGTAGTGGTTACCTTTCAAATGATACCCAGAAACAGCTCTGAAGGTTAGGGTTACTATGGGTGACACTGCTGTGTGAACTCCATGCCACACGCATCTGCTTGGTACAATGTTTATGTTCTATGTAACTCATCCTAACTGAAGTATACCTATTCCAACCAACACAGACATAACACAACACCATCTTAAGAAATGCAAAAAAAAAAAAAAAAAGAAAGAAAGAAAGAAAGAAAGAACACGAATAAACCATTGAATCAGTGAAAAATACTCCTGTTGGAGAAATAGCCCAGGGATGCTGGGAGGCTAGGCAAGAACCACTGCTTTTGTTGTTCCTGTGATATTTGGCATTTTGTAAAATAACTGCCCACATCTAATCATTTTAAATATTACAGTTTGACTACTGACTTTTTTGAGAAAAAGTTTTCTAATTAAATGATTTTGGTAAGTTACTGCCAACAAACAAAAAAGCTCACAATGGGTCAAATTTTCTCCATAATAAAGCATTACAAGATTTTAAGCAGAAGAGAAAGGAAAAATGCTTCAACTTCTTTAAATGGCTCTGCTAAAGATTTTAAATACTAAGAAGGGAGAAAAATGGGACAGAAAAAAGAACTAGGCTGTGCTAGTACGTGGGCCTACTCCCCACAAGTGCAATCACTATGTACTGCAGCTATGTACTAACTAAAAACCTTTAAAAAATAATTTAACTGTACTAAAGATTACTGAGACTACACTCACTAAACATCACCAAAAATACTGTATTGTGCAAATACTGTACTGTACCACGTTTTGTATTCGAACCCCTGGGGAGGTTTTTTTTGTTTTGTTTTTTGTCTTCTTGAGACAGGGTCTCGCTATCAGTTCTGGCTGGTCTTGAGTTCACTTTTGTAACCCAGGCTAGTCTCGAACTCACATAGATCCTCTTGGCTCAGCCTCCTAAGCGCTGGGATTACAGATGTGTGCCACCAACGCCCGGCAGAATTTGTACTTTTAACACCTTAAAATTCTATTCTACAATTATGACTTTAACCCAACAAAAAGCCCAAAATACCAAGAAAATTTGACGCGACGCAAAAACCTGTACCACCTAGTCCTGAGAAGACATTGAAAAGGTAGCGCAAAAGTCTTAGTTACAAATACCCAAATAATAAAGCTCTTGGCACAGTCGATGTAATCGCTGCTCACAAAATTGCTCCCGGGCGCCGCAAGTGCAACGGCCCCGGCCAGCAAGCGCCCTCCACCGCCCGCCCCGCCGCCGCCAAGCGCTCCGCGGTCCCGCGTCCGGTTCACGCCTTCCAGAGCGGCTTGAAAAGGCCCTAGCGGGCCGCCGTCCCCTCCTCAGGCTCCCAACCGCGCCGCGCCCCCCAACACTCGGTGCTCTCTGCCCTGCAGCGCTTCATGCACCACGGGGTCTCCGGGTCTGCCCCTGCGGGTTCTGAACGTGAGGATGCACGCTGCCGCCTGCCCCTTCCCTCCTCGCCCTGAGGCCTCCTCTGCGCCAAACCGTAGGATACCCTTCTTCCCGGTTCCTGTCGCCCCAGGCAAGGTGCAGCCTGCCCGCGCCTGCGTTCGCTGCCGCAGCCTCGCGCTGAGCCGCGGCGCCCGAGTGCGTGAGGCGGAGTCCTTCCGGGGTCAACTATGGGACAGTGAAGGAAAGTCGAGGGGCCTCCTTAGCCTTTCTGCGTGGGGGGCTGCGTGCGAAGCAGCTTCCGCCATTTTTGTTTAGGGTATAGAGACCTGGGCTTTGCCGGGTGAATGCAAGAACAAGAATTATGTTCTTTTGCAAAGGGCTCAGAAACTAGTAAGAAAGTTGGTAGCTTCTGGCTATCGACCAGTTTAGTAATCTGGTGGAAACTATGGAGCCTTCCCCAGAAAAATGGACATAGAAATTCATACATTATTGGTGCTGGGGAGATAGCTCTATGGCACAAGTGCCTGCCTGGCAAGTGCAAGATCTTGAGTTTGAACCCCAGACTCCCCCCCAAATAAAAAAAAGAAAGAAAGAAATTCATATATTATTAAACACACATACACACACACACACACACACACACACACACACACGTACAATTTAAAACCCCAGAATTTTGGGGCTGGTAATGTAGTTCAGGGATAAAGTGTGTGGTCATTAACTATGAAGCAATCTCCAGGAAAAAAACAAAATAATAAAAAAAGAAAACAAAAAATTCTACCATAGATTCTCAGTGTTCCAAAGAATGGAGTTATAAGGCTCCTATACCCCTGTACAAATGGTCCATTTATTATTCATTTCTTTAGCTGTTCTTTGTTTCCCACTGAATTAGGCAATCAAAGAACAGTGACTGTGGTCAGTTAGGAGAAGTTAGAGGAACAGTTACTGCCCTCAGGTTCTGTGTAACACACAGTGAATTAATGGGGCTAGGAAGGAAAAAAAACCTTCAAGTTCCTGCTTGTGTGTGCAGTCTTGAACCAATGCACTCCATCAGAACCACAGATTTAAGAACCATGGTGGCTGCTCATTCTTAGGTGAAAAGTCAAAATAATTTTGTAAGGATAACATGAAAACAGTTGTTACTGTTCCTATCCAAATAACAAGAATAAACAGTTCTGTTTTCAAAATTCCCATTTATACAGTAACGAAAAAGAGAATGGTAATATCAACATAATATTACTTGGTGAATAATAACTAAAATCGCATAAAACGAGTTCTACATGAAAATATTTTGAAACGGAACTTTCAAGACTTGAAGAACATGGACCTGTTTTTGTTTTATTTTTTGTTTGCAGTGCCAGAGGATTGAACTCAGGACCTTGTGTTTGCCAGGCAGGCACTTATTCTACTGAGTTATCTCCCTGGTCCCAAACCATGTTTTTATTTTCCCAACCTCCTTCTGCTATTGCCTCCTTCATTGGATCTTTCTTCTCATCATATAGCCAAAGCAAGTGATTTTACAAAACCACTTTACAAGTCAGAACTTAGCCAACTAAGACATCTAGAATTTAAAGGATGGTACATATGCTAATCTGAAACCTATGCAGAGTACGCTAATTCATCCAGGTATGAAAACACAGCAGGTTTGGGCCAGGTGTGGCTGTACATGCCTGTCATCCCAGCACTTAGGAGCCTGAGGCAGGAACATTACAGTGAGTCCAGGCCAACCTGGGCTACATAAGTGAGTTCAAGGCCAGACTAAACTGTATAATGAGATTCTGACTCAAAACAGATTCAGGTCCACAAAGATGTTAAAAATAACTTGGCATAATCTCAGCTACTGGGGATGTGGGGAGGCAGATGCAGCAGGTCTGCAAGTTCAAGGCCAGCCTAGCTAAATAAATAAATAAGACTAACACCTCACTTGGGTAGCACTTGCCTAGTATATGCAAGGTCCTAGGTTCGGTACCAAAACAAATTTTTTAAATAGACATAAAGTGACCATAAGGTCAGAAAAATGCTATAATATGGACAGCCCTTGAAAACACTGCTAAATGAAGAAATCACGTAAGACTACACACAGTCTGGTTACATTTGTAAGAAATGTCCATAAAAATCCAGTTCATATGAAGAAAGTCAATTAGTGGCTGCCTGGGTCTGGGAGTAGAAGGAAATGCAAGCGACTGTTAAAGAGAATAGTGCTTCTTCTCGGGGGTGCTGAATGGGTTCTGCTTGGATTGTGGTGATAGTTGCACAGGACTGAATAGACTGAAAATGTGAAGGAAATAATAAAATGCATAAAAAACAAAAACTTTCACACAGGATAGTACAGGAAACAGAAAATTATAAAATAATGTTACAAGGTATTGTATAATTAGCAAGAATAGCATAACTGGCGAGCATATTATAGTACATAACCTCATTTTCAGGAAACTGGACACACCTTGAGACCATAATGTGAAGTGAAATAAACCAGACACACCAGCTTAAATATCACATGGTTTCTCCTGTATGAGAAACACAAAATATAAGTAAAGCGCAAAATAGATAATAGGAAATAAGGAGATAAATCTTTTCCAAAAGGAAAGGGAATCCAGAGTCAGGAAAAGGAGATGTGTTATGTCCGTGGACCAACTTCCCATAAGGAATGCAGTCATCATGTACCGCAAACACGTACCCCTGAGGAAAAAAATGGAAGAAAAAAAGTACATCATACAAAGAACAGCCCACACCACCTAGAAAAGTCAAAAAAGGCTTCCTCTGCTATTCCTTAAAGGAAGAATAGAATTTGTTTCCAAGTAACAGGGCAATTCCAGGGCGCTTCCAACGAGAGATAAGAAGGGACAGGAAAATAGACTACAGATTAGCTTGAGGAAAGGCTTTTTGATTAAATTTTTATTTTATTTTATTTGTTTGTTTGTTTGTTTCTTTATTCTATGGCTGGCTCAGACTACCCTGGCGGTGGGGCTGGCGCAGCATGTGGTGCCAGGGATCGAACCGCAGTCCCTACAGTTGCCTGAGCTTTCCTAAGCAGGCGCTTTAGACCACTGAACAATCTCGCCGGCCCCCAAGGCTTTTTGATTAAGAAAAGAAAAATAATTTCAAATGGAACCAAGGCCAGTAAGGCCAGATGGAACCAAGGCCAATGGGACAAGCAAGATGCCTAGAGCATGTGATTTGAAGTTCTCTACAGTTCCTGAAGTGTAGAAGCCTTAGAACTTCTAGGCCATTCTCTTGCCTCATCCTAGAACTTTTGTGAGAAAAACAAAACAAAAAACTCAGAAGAGTAATCAGGAGTCACTGAGGAGTTACCAGATTGGATTTATGTTTTGGAAAGTGTGACATTTGAAAGTGTGGCATTGACTAAAGGAGACTTAAACTAGAGTCAGAAAGACCTGTTAAAGAATGTTTAAGGAGGGCCAGGCAAGTAGCTCAGCAGATTAAAGCACCTGAAAGCAGGCTCAATACCTGGGCCTGCCATTCTGGCCCCACCCCAGGGCATGCTGAGATGGCAACTGAGACTGGGTGTGGTGGCATGCGCCTGTAATCCCAGCTCTTGGGAGGCTGTAAACAGGCAGATCAGGGGCTGGGGAGATACCTCCATGGCACAAGTGCCTGCCTGGCAAGTACAAGGTTGTGAGTTCAAACCCCTGTCCCACAAAAAAACCCACATAAAAAAACAGGCAGATCACTGAGTCCCATCTAGTAGTGAGACCCTGAACACCCCATAGACCCTTCCCTAAATAAATAAATAAATAGAATAGAACAGAATGTTTAAGGGCTGGTGAGATGGCTTAGTGGTCTAAAGCACCTGCTTAGGCAAGCTTAGGTAAGTGCACAGGGAATGCAGTTCAGTCCCCAGCACCACATGCCTCGCTAGCCCCACCCCCAGGGTGGGCTGAGCCAGCCACAAAAAATAAATAAAAATTAAAAAGAGAGAATGTTTAAAATATGGCCCCACGTGGTGGTGTATGGCTGTAATCCTAGCATTTGGGAGGCTGAGGAAAAAGGATCATTCCACTCTGAAGGCCAGCCTGGACTACAAAGTGACTTCAAGGCCAGCTTGCACTGCATAGCAAAACCCTGTCTTAAGAATGAAGAGGCATCTGGCTAAGGGCCCTCTCTCGGGCAGTTGGAAGTCTGTCCTATTGCCTCCTTGACAGCTCTCTTCATCACCTCCTACGCTAACTCTTTTAAT
>PVKN010002911.1:14343-27499 GCA_004027915.1 Capromys pilorides
TAATTTATTTATTTATTTATTTATTTGTTTGCTTGTTGTGTTTGTTTGTTTCTTTATTTATTCATTTTGTGGCTGGCTCAGCCTGCCCTGGTGGTGGCGCTGGCGCAGCATGTGGTGCCGGGGATCGAACTGCAGTCCCCGCAGTTGCCTGAGCCCTCCTAAGCAGGCGCTTTAGACCACTGAACCATCTCGCCGGCCCATCCTACGCTAACTCTTTACCTCCTCGAATCTGGGTTCTGCAAGTCTGCCTCTCCTCCTGCCATGCAAACCATTCATGATCTGCTTTCCTTTCTGGTCTTTCTCCTTCATTTCGTGATCTCAGTCTCTAGTCCAGTGATATCAGTTCATAGGTTCCCAACTGCAGTACATTCTCTTTCATAGATTTGTCTTTGCCTGTATTGCTCTTTCTGCCAAGGTGTCTCTTCCTCCGGCCCATCAGGATCTCCTTGCTCAGCCTTTAAGCCAGTACTGGCTATCTAAGCTATTGAATATCTATAGTAACGGAAGCATTTATCTTCTTAATTGCCAGTGGAGCTCTTCGGTTTTTCTATGACCCTGCCCCTCTAGTTCGACACTCTTGGGCAAACATTCAGTCTGAGAGAAAACAATAAAGCCAATCTCTGGGATTTTTTTTTTTTTAATCAGCAACTCTGCTTTTTTGAAATAAAAAAAAAAAAAAAGAAGAAAAAGAAGGAGAAAGAAAAACTACAAGATGGCAAAATGAAAAGTGAGTAGTGAAGTGGTCATGAGGAATTCCTACCAATTTTCAGTCCCTGATTGTCACTATTCTTTCCCTGGATTCCACGACAAAAAATATACCATATTTCCCTAATCACAGAGCATCCTGATTGCTATGCTCCACCTAACCAAGGTGTTTCAAGTGGCTACAAGGTGCCAAGACAGGCTTGGGGATCCCTAGTACAAAAAAAGACAAAGCTGCCAAGACAGATATGCCTGCAGGAAGCCTCCAGTGGCAAGTATTGTCACCTTCTGATTCCAATTGCATTTTCCAAATGGTCTAGTCTAGTAATCAGAAAAAATTCTGAGAAACACTAACCCGAGCTAGAACAGTGACTCTCAACCAATTTTGCTCCATAGGGGAACACTTGATAATGTTTGGAGGCATTTCTGTTTGTCATTCTTGTGACCAACGATTCTGCTAAATATTCATAAGACCCTAAAATATACCACAGTCACCTCCAGCTCTCCTTCAGCAAATATTTTTCAGTTCAAAATGTCAATGTTGTCATTTTGGAGAAACCCTGAGCTGTAATTACCCAAGCCATTACATAAGCGTAAACAGATGGTAGGGGCTGGGGAGACAGCTCCATGGCACAAGTGCCTGACTGGCAAGCGCAAGGTTGTGAGTTTAAACCCTAGTCCTGGAAAAAAAAAAAAGTGAACAGATGGTAAGAGAATTTTGGCAGGGGCCGCAAATGTCAGTGCCCAATACTTCCATGCCCAAATTAAGCTACGGCCATGAGGGTGGAAAATTAGGTATAGTACTTCCTGCTAAGCTCAAGCCAAGCCCATGAAGTTTTGAGAGGACTTTTGGAAAAAAAGTGATAGGTGTCCGTTACAATTTTAAAGGTGAAACCTAGAACTAATTCTCATCTGAAAAATCCCACGAAACCAAAGCTGCCTCTGAGAAGGAAATACACTCAGGGCTGATTGGGAACATTCCACACTTCGTACCTGCAGTGAAGATACTTGTATGGAGACTCCTATAGCTGAGCTAGCCTGGCCATACGAAGAGAGGAAGGCTGGAAGTGGAGCTCAGTGTTCCACGTTGATTCCCAGCAGGGTGGGGTGGGCATTGGGGTGTCCTGTTCAATAAGACTACTGGTATGAATGAGATTGTTACTGGATGCTGGGATTCTTTTCAGGGTCTCGGTGTTTTGAACAAAGCGCTGGACAAGACACACAGAAAAGATAATGTGCTTACTAAAGGTGGGAAAGAGGTGTACTCCACTGGATTCAAGGGGGTGAGTGAAAAGCCTCAGCCCACAGGGTCAGGGCCTTTGGTATATCCCCAAATGAGGTTCATTTTGCCCTCATGCACAAAGGGGTTCGGGAGAGCTGTCCTACCAAAAACTTTCTGATGTTCCACCAGACTTAAAGGGTCCTGTGGAAATCTTTACTTGACTTCCCACCAGAGGCACGTGAAGGACAGAAACAGCACTGTTCTGATAGGGCCTGAAAACAGCACCAATGAGCGGAGGAGTTATTTTGAGTCCTGAGTTAGTACAGGCCCTCTGGATTTTTAGGACCTTTGATGCATTCCAGGCATTTAGTTGTTCTAGCAGCAAATCTCTTTACCTATGTGTCAGCAGTCTATGGAGGATAAGGTGTGATTGTAAGTGACCAGCCAGCAGATGCATCACTGAACCAAATGACCGCATGAGGGTTCTTCTGAGGGCTCCCCAGTGACACAGAATACTGGACACAAGAAAGCCCCAGTTCATACCTCGCATACCCAAGGTGTACCATCACCAGGCTAAAACTGCTCCCGTCCAGAAAGAACCTTTCTAGTTGTCTTCCCCAGTTCTGGAGGGGCACAGAACGAAAAGCATCAGGGGAAAGATAGAACAGGACCAAAGGAGTGGGCAAGAATTTTTGAACTGGATAAGCCTGGGATTTCTGGCATGGAATTAGACAGGACTTGGGGAAGGTGCTGGAGATTGAACCTGTGATCTTTGTACTGAGCTACATGTCCAGCATTTTCCAAAACCTTGAACTTGCAGCTATCATCCTGGCTCAGCCTGCCAGGGATTTTAGAAAATGTGGGCCACGACATCCATCTTTTTTTTTTTTTTTCAGAACTGGGGAGGGGATCGAACTCAGGACCTTGCACTTGCCAGGCAGGCACTGGGGCCCCTGAGCTATTTCCCTGACCCCCCCACATCCATCCTAAACTGCTTTATTTTGTGACAGGATCTCACTAAGTCTCCTATTGCCCAGTTATGTCTTAGACTTGCTTCTGGCTCCAGAGCGCTGGGATTAAACCTTGCGCCACCAAACCTGCAGCTCAGGATTATTTTTATGAGGAGATGATTTGTTTATCATTGGATCCTGACTGGAGGACTTTTAAGTTAGGTGATGAGACTGGAAAAGCTTTGTTTAGGACTTGTGTTCTACGAGCAGAAAGAAATCCTCAGGGAGATTGAGAAAGCATTGTCCACTTTACCCCACAAGCCTGGAGTGGTGACACATCTTTGATCCCAGCGCTCAGGAAGCTGAGAAAGGGTGAGCAAATGAAGATTTCAAAATGTCTGAGCATCAATATGTATTTTTTGATCAGGTCTAGAGGTGTGTGCCTGAAATCTCAACTACTCACAAAGTTGTGGCAGGACTGATCTAAGGCCTTCAAATGACATGAGGGAAATGTAACCCCCAACCTCTAGATGTCACACAGGCTGAGCTTGTGTTCCCTAAAATCAAAGCATGATATAAGGAACAACAGAGGTAAAAGTAGGAAGACTTCATTAGGAGAAACAGCTTCTGAGAGACAGGAGTGGGCCCAAGCGGCAATCACCAATGAGCTCACCTCTCAAAGGAAGGTTTTTTGTTTTGTTGTTTTTGTTTTTTTGAGACAAAGTGTTTCTGTGTAGCTAAGGCTGGCATTAGACTCACTGTGTAGCCAAGGCTGGCCTCAAACGCACACCGGTCCTCCTACCTCACCCTGCCAATTGCTGGGATTACAGGGTGTGCACCTCCACACTCAAAGGAAACTTAATAAAGCAAAAAATCACGGAGTGGGTACTACATGGGTTAAAACTATGATCAACCAGAGGCCAAGGATGTAGCTCAGCAGTTACAGTCCCTGACTGGCAAGTGTAAGGTCCTGAGTTCAATTACACGCGCGCGCGAGCAATACTATGATCAACCAAAAAGATTACAAGTGTAACCACTTAGGTAATACTGATCCAATAGGGAAGCAGGTCATGGAGCAAATGCACATGGATGGCATCATTAAGCTTGATCCATAATCTATAATCATAGTGTGTGGGAAAGGATGACCTACCCCTATTAGGATAATGGTTTGTTTATATAGGCAACCTCAAAAGGATGCTACCAATCATGCCAAACTTCCATTTATCCTTTAGGGAAGTATGTAAATCTGGCCATTACGACTTCCATCTTTTCAGATACATCTCCAGCCCCATCTGTGATGTGTTCTCATCCCCTGCACTGGCTCCTTCAAGGGCCTAACCCTGCCTGCCTGCCTAAAATATATTCTTACTTAACTTTGCTATTATAATAGGATGATCCCTTGAACTCAGGGATTTGGGGTCAGCCTGGTCAACACAGCAAGACCTAGTCTTTTTTTTTTTTTTAGTACTGGGTCTTACAGGGTTTAACTACGCAGATCAGACTCCTAGTGATCCTCCTGTTGTCAGCCTCTCATTTTTTGTTCTCGTTCATTCATTTTCTTTTTCTTTCTTTCTTTCTTTTTTTTTTTTTTTTGGTGGTACAGGGCATTGAATCTAGGTAGCGTCTTGCATGTTCTAAGCATAAACTCTACCACTGAACTGCATCCTAATGACCCCTTTTTTAAAAAATATGTATTTTGTGTGTTCATGCGTGCGTGCACTCTAGGGCCCAAACCCAGGGTTTTGCCCATGCTACACAAGTGCTCTACCACTGAGTGGCACCCCCAGCCCTCTGCGCCTCACTCGTTTTATACATCATTTCTCAGCTGCAAAAAACTGAAAAGGCATTTGCTAGGATATGCCCACTCATTTATCTTCCTTCCATCTTATTTCTCTTTCTTCCTTCCCTTTTATTTATTTATTTATTTATTTATTTATTTATTTATTTAAATCTAGCTTTGCTGTGTATTCCAAGCTGGTCTTGAACTCCAGGTGATTCTTTTTTTTTAAATTTTTATTTATTTATTTGTTTGCTTGTTTCTTTTTTTTAAATTTTATTTATTTATTTGTTTGCTTGTTGTGTTTGTTTGTTTCTTTATTTATTCATTTTGTGGCTGGCTCAGCCTGCCCTGGTGGTGGCGCTGGCGCAGCATGTGGTGCCGGGGATCGAACTGCAGTCCCCGCAGTTGCCTGAGCCCTATCTAAGCAGGCGCTTTAGACCACTGAACCATCTCGCCGGCCCTGTTTGCTTCTTTTTCTTTCTTTCTTTCTTTTGTGGCTGGCTCAGCCTGCCCTTGGTGGTGGTGCCGGGGATCGAACCGCAGTCCCTGTAGTTGCCTGAGCTTTCCTAAGTGGGCGCTTTAGACCACTGAACCATCTCGCCAGCCCCAACTCCAGCTGATTCTTTTGCCTTAGCATCGGGATGCTAGAACTATAGGCTTGTGTCACCACTCCCAACCATGTGGTTCTACTTCTCCTTTTCTCCTCCCTGTTTTTCTTCCTGTTATCAATGGCACCTGAGAGACCACCCAGACACATAAGCCTTCGGTGAGAAAAAGGCTGGATTTATTTTGTCTGGTTGCAGACAGGCTGAGACTGTGAATGGTTTCAGCAGCTGGCCAGAGAAGTCAAGTTTTCATAGGGTTTGTGGTTGGGGTTCTAATCCCAAGGAATCTGAGTGGAATGTTGAGTCAGAGTTTCCAGGATGGCCTACGCAGGTGTGTAGATAATACTGGACTTCTCAGGACCAGGGAGGTTACATATCCTGTCATAAATTTTCTTCATGGCCATCTGTTCTGTTTGCTGAGGGCAGTGTAGCCTTCTACTGGTTTCCTGTTGTTTTCTGAGAGGGTCTCTCTCAGGGTAGACATGACAATTCTCTTTAATTCTCCCTTTTTAATTTCCTGCCTCAGGTGGAATTTGGTTCCTGGCCTGATGCATTATTCTGCAGAGTAAAATTACCACTGTATTCTCCACAAAGGGCCCTTCTAGAATCCCGCTGCACGGTCAGTGCACGTCAGGTGAGTCTCCACACTATGGGCTGTATGGCCTCCTCTCCAGGAGGAAGAGCTGTTTCTCCTTGATAGTGTGTTCCCTTATAATCTATCAAGAGATATAGTGCAAAGAAATGTAGAGGATTAAGTGTTCTGGAGGGAGGGGTACAATGTAAAAACCCAAAAGCTCAGGTGTGTATGGGGATTGTGGGGGTCCATGGGAGATACATACAGGAAAGGGACTGACTTGGGTCCCACTCATTTGTTTGGCTCCTTTCCTGCAGGAAGGTGACCTGTGTCCATGTCCATATGAGAGGTGTCTGGCTTGGCTGCTTTGAACAGCCGAATTGCTTGCCTGCCCATCACTAAAGGTGCCTGAGCCCCTCCAGGACACATGAACCCTAAAAGGAAGGATTTTGAGGCTGATTATATGTTTCAGAGCACCGTAAGATCAGCACATCTCTGATGCATTTTCAGTGCAGGAATTCTGAGAGATGACTTTTTTTTTTTTTTTACTTTATTATCAGTCTTGGGCCTGGGAAGATAGCTCAGTAGAATAAATGCTTGCCTGGAAGGGCTGAGTTCCATCCCTGGTTCCACATAAAAAAAAAAAAAAAAAAAAAAAAAAAAAAATCTATTATCAGTGTTATTGATTTGCACAAGCATATATGTTCTGCTGCATATGGTGGTGCTCACCTGTCTTTGATCCTATCTTGGACAATTTAGTGGCTTTAAAAAGAGCTAAAAATGTATCTCAGTGCAAAGGTTCTGGATTGAACTCCTAGTTAACTTTTCCATGTCCCTTCCTTTAAAGCCAGACTTGGGTCAAAGAGATAGCTCAGGGGACTAAGTGCCTGCTTTGGCAAGTACCGTCCTGCATACCCGCCCTCGGCAATTGAGTCTGGGCATGGCAGTGCATGCCTATAATCCCAGTGCTGGGGAGGCTGAAAGCAGGAAGATCACTATGGGTCCAAGCTGTGTAGCAAGACGCTGTACCAAAGACCATAAAATGAAAAAAATAAAGCCAGAATGAATACATATATATATATCTTGAGTAGCTTATTGCTCATAGTCAAGGTGTGGTTTCTTGCTTTTTTCCCCTTTACTCCACATCACAGGAGCAGTCAGAAAATTTAATTTAGAATACATGTCATTTTGGAAGCAAATTTATAAAACCCATTTGAGCCCTGTACATTCTTCAGGCCCGTGCCATACACATCAAGGAATAGTACTACATAAACTACTCAAAACATTGAAGTGCTTATTAAAATAAGAGTTAGGCACACTGCTAACATCCTGTAGCATGTGAAACGTAGGATTTTGAAATAAGCTGAAGAGCGAGGGCAAAGTGGTGACATCAGGAATACCCGCCAAATTGCGAAACCTTCACCCATCTCCATGCAGCCAGAGCAGGCATGCATTGATACACCATACAGAATGGCATATCATTGTAGTTTCTTTCACTTTTACCATAAAAATAAACCTAAGTGGATGCACCCATAGTTTCTACCTGTTCCTCGTAGAGACTGCCTGCATCCTGTACTGTCCTTGGCTACAGGTGCTCATATTAAGAACTAAGAATCAGAAATTATCCTCTGGCAATAAAAAAAGTTGATCTAATGTCTTTTATTCACTCATTCTAAAATCAATTGCATGCATTTTAAGTTACATAAACAGAAGGCAAATCTGTTCCAGTACTCTAGAAGCCAAGCAGATACTAAGGTTTCAATAAATATTTCATTTGATCTTGAGTTTGGCTTAGGGAAAAATAGTAGCAATGACTCTTTTCTGTTGCCCTATGTGGAAAAAAGAAACAATTGCTTCTAGAGAATCTAGGTCCTGAAGGAAAGGGCTGCAGAGTTGAACTGAGTTAAACTTGCATAGCGTTGGAAACCTGAAGCCTTCTAGTAGCCAACTTTTAAATACGATATGTAATATACATACGTATATAGACTTTATGCGGGTGTAGTGGTGTGCTGTTAGAAGAACATGAAAACCAGGCATAATGATCCGCACCTGAAATCCCAGCACCTGGAGCCTGAGGCAGGAGAATCATTGTGAGTTCAAGACCAGCCTGGGCTTCAAAGTGAGGTCAAGATCAGCCTGAACTGCATAGCTAAAGCCTGTCTCAAATAGACAAAAGAACACGAGGCAGAGGAAGAAGAAGGAGAAAAAAACGGGCAGATCGTATAAAAACTAAAGATGCTCTAATCCTTTAGCTGCGAAATCACCCCGCTGGGTCGCAGCCTGCCACCTCCGCAGGTGGGCGGTGAGCGTAGCCGAAGTCTGCAACCCGAGCCCGCAGCTCGGCCCCGCCCTCCGGCCCCGCCCCCGCCCCCGCCCGCCCTCCCGCGCGCGCCCGCCCGCCCGCCCCGCCCCGCCCCGCCCTCCCGAGACGCCTGCGGCGACCTGGGAGACACCGGAAGCAGCTGCGGCCGCCGCGGGAAGTGTCCGGCTCCGGAGGCGGGGACCCCGCGGGCAGCTCCGCGGATCCGTTTTCCGGCACGCCTGACGCGACACTGCTGACCTCCGAGGCCGGGAGAGAACAGAGCTGTTTGCGGCCAAAGCGGCCGCAGGCCACGGTGGGCCACGCTGGCGGGGCCCGCGGGAGAGGCCGAGGTGAGGCGGCGCTGCTTCGGGGAGGGGCGGCGGTGGCCGCTCGCCCGCGTCGGTCCGTCAGGCCGGCGCCGTCCGCTCCGCGCGCCCGGGCTGCTACGGCCTGGGCGTTTGGACTGGGTGGTGGGGGCGACCGGGGTCGAGGGGCGAAGGCCGCGGCTTCTCGGCGTCCGCGCTACTCCGGTGAGTAGGGCCGCCCCGCGGCCTGGTGGGGTCACGGAGGGTCCCCGGCACGCGCTGCGCGGAGCCTGGCTTCGGGGTGCCGACACCGTGAGGCCCGCGGCGCCTGGCTCGGCGCTCTGCTTTCGCTTTGCTGCACGGTCGGGGCGGCCCCGTTATTCATTGTTAGGCGCAGGAAAGCCGAGGTGTCATCGACCCTGGAATTTTTCTTCTATCGGTGTTCTGTTTCAGTCCAGTACCTACTGTCTGTCCATCTGGAGCTTTTGTTCCGACCGAATTTGCGGGCTCTGTGGTTTCCCACATCTTTACTCTTAAATGTTTATCGAGTACAAAATTTGGATGTTTACAGGGTGCAAGTTGAGCTGGTGGACAGTGAGATTTTTTTCTAAATGTTTTGTTGTCATTTTAAATATTTTTAGGGTTGACGTTTTCCTGTAATCAGGATTGGGCCTGAGAAGTTAAGCTAGAACGTGTATTCTTGGCAGAACCATGGAGACTAAGGGACAATTTCTAGACTTATGAGAAATGCAAAATTCTAGTTTTTTTCTTTTAACGGAGTTATTTTGCTTTTAAGTAAAACCTGGCACTAGAAGTCATGAGGCCATCCTAGTTCTATTTGTGGTAGTTGTAGCCTCTGGAAAGGCCTGACCAAATCAAATGATCATAACAAGCCATTTGATTTCAACTCGATACAGAAACCATTCATGAATTGATATGTTTATGTAAAGAGAAAGATAGCAATCTCATTGAAAGATCATGGTGACTTTAAGAGAAAGTAATAATTACTTAGTGCTGACAGTTTTATGTTATTTCATTTAATTCGGCGTGATTACAGAAAAAAAAAGTACAAAAATATTGCTGGAATAAAATAACCGACCTGTGTGCTAGAGGGATACTCAAGTAATTGCTTACTTTTGGTTTGGTTTATTGCCAATTGTAACTTAATTTTGAACTCTTGATTTTCTTTTTTGCACTCTTTGTAATTTATTGGTAAACCTTTTTACCTAACCAGTTTATTGGCAATAGATACAGTAGATAGGTGAGTTATAATTTAGAGTTAAGAAGATTAGATTTTTACCTTTATGTATTGCCATTAGTTGTCAGTGACCTTTCACCTATGTAATCTTATTTGATCTTCCTAGCAGTCTTCTGAAGAATGCCAAGAATAAAGTCTCTCCCCATTTCAAGATTGTGCAAGAATCAGAATTTCCTTAACACCCTGAAATAATATTGCCAAAGCAGCCTTTGATACACATTTAAAATCAGATAGAGTAAGATTGTAGCATGACCTATATAACACAACAGACCTGACCCTGCAGCAAAACTAATTATGTAAAATGCTCAAAGATTTTTTTGGGAGAAATGTAAGATGTCACTGTTGAGAAAGAAAAGAGTAAATAACAGCTCTATTACAAAGCCACACTTGGTGGTGCAAGCCTGTAATCCCAGCCACATTAAGTTGAGACAGGAGGGTTGCTGTGAGTTGGAGGCCGGCCTGGGCTACAATGTGAGTTCAGTTTGCCTGTACTGTATAGCAGAGCCCGCTCAAAGACAAAACAAAAACAAAACACAAAAACCAAAACCAGTTCTATTTTAGTGTCGTTTTATTTATATTTTAGTTTTTTTTGAGGTAGGATCTTACTATGTAGTCCAGGGTGGCCTCAAAGTCTCAGTGCGCCTCCTACCTCAGCTTCCAGAATGCTGGGATTGCAGGTGTGAGCCACCAGGCCAGATTCTTTAGTGTAGTTCTGAAAATTTTTAGAAGTCTACATGTGATTGCTGGAGCATTTTGATTAGTAGGAATGTTCCAAAGTGTCTGAGAAAGGTACACTTGGTTTTACTGTCTACAGGAAAAAGCCTTCATGAATTTTGTGCCGTATAACCTAAATATTTATCATTTACATACCTGTGTGTCAGTATGTCAGTACTTTGAATCTGTGACTATAGAGCCCTTTGAAAAAAATACAAGAAATAGAACATAGTTTGTGCCCTCCAGAAACTTGTGGCGGCTGGGCGGTGAGGGGTGGTGGTGCAGGTTCAGCGAAGGCTGGAGGTTCATGAGAGTGAGGCCAGCCTGATAGGGAGACTTGTCTCAAAACAAGCAAACAAACCCCAAAACACTAGCTTATAGTAAGATAGAATAATTTTATTTTTGTTTTTGCTTTTTGAAACAACTACAGTAAATGCCTCAGGGTATAATAAAAATTCTTCAGGAAGGTGCTCCTTCCTGTTCTTGGGGCTGGGTGAAGATGGTTGTAGAGCTGGAAAGAGTCTTGAAAGATACTCTACAGGTGATCCTGGAAGACACTCGCTGCCTTGCGTGTCTCCAGCCACTACCATCCCCACGTTGTGGACCTGGAGCCCATTTCTTTTTTCTTTTTTTCTGTCTTTTTGAAACAGGGTCTCACTGTGCAGTTCAGGCTGGCCTTGTGCTCATTTTTGTAGCCCAAGCTGGTGTTGAACTCCCACTGATCCTCCTGCCTCAGCCTCCCAAGTGCTGGCATTACTGGAGCACATTTCTGATTGAATGATGAGTGGGTTTCTGGAAAGGTACAAATTATATTTGAGAGGGGGTCAGTAGAAGAATTTTACTGATAGTAATTCATGACTAATAGAGAAGACAGTGAAAGAGTTTAAGGTGTTTGGTCAGAAGTATGGGAGTCAGATGAATGCAAAATGAACTTTATTGTATTGTTTTGCTTTTGTCTTTTGGAGACAGTTTCACTATGTAGTTTAGGCAGGCTTTGAGCTCATTTTGTAGCCCAGGCTGGCCTCAAACTCAAATGATCCTCATGCCTGAGTGTCCCACGTGCTGGGCTTATAGGCATGCACCACCAGGCCTGGCTAGTAAAATGAACTTTAGAAAACAGAGGCCAGAAGGTCACTTGGGTGGCTTTAGGTTAAAGTGGATCTTAACCTAACCTTAACATCACTGTTATTAATTTGAACTGTGCATATTAATGAGGTTCAGTGTGATATTTCAATACATGTGTACAGTGGACAGCATTGTTGGGAGCTCTCTGAAGTGTATCTTGAGCTCAGTCTGGTAAACGAAAAGGTTGACAGTTTTCCTTAGTGATTCTCTCTTTTTTTTTTTTTTTTAAATGTATTTGATACACGGTCTCACTACACAGCTGGGACTTTTGGTCCTCCTGTTTTTAGCCTTATCAGTGCTAGGATTACAGATGTGCACCACCACTCTGGGTCTTAGTCACTGGCCAGCATGCCATGTGGTACCCATTGTTTAATCCTGGTCCTTGCGCTAGCCTGAGCAGGAACTTGGTTTGCTAAACTATCTCACTGTTCCACAGTTCTCTTTTAAAGTTTATTGGTACAAGGGCTGGTGATATAGCTCAGCGGATTAAGCCCTTGCTTAGGAAAGTGCAAGGGTCAGGGTTCAGTTCCTGGCCCCGCCTGCTGCGTGCGGCTCTTGAGCACGCTGAACCGGTGATGGGAGTCTGGGCGCGGTGGCGGGCTCCTGTAATCCCATCTCTTGGGAGGCAGGAAAGAGGTGGATCACTATGAACTGTGTAGTGAGATCCTGTAGAAAAAAAAAGTTTATTGGTACATTTTCATTTTACATAATAACCACGTTCAATATAAGGAATTTGTACTTGTCTGTGATATAACTTGATTTTTTTCCCCCATTCCCCTACCCTCCCTCTCTCCCTCTGTGGTCCTTATCTTCTTTCTTGGTTTTTTTTTTTTTTGGTGGGACCAGGGTTCAAACTCACGACCTTGCACTTGCCAGGCCTTGTGCCCCGGAGCTATCTCCCCAGCCCCTGTGGTTCTTATTTTAACAGGTTCTTTCATATTTTTGACCCCTCTAATGGATGCGGCAGTTCTTTCACATATGTAAGAATTGATCGTATTTTGTCATTTATTGGACAGATTTTTTTTCTTTGTAGGAAATGCTAATTAATACTAGGCTGTAGGAAATGCTAATTACGACTGGGCGTGGTGGCGCACGGTAATCCCAGGTTTGGGAGGCTGAAAACAGGAGGAACACTACCACTCTGATCTGTGTAGTGAGACCCTGTAGACCCTGTACTAAGTACATTAAAAAAAAAAAAAAATCACAGGAAATGCTAATTAATGTTTACAGATCTCAAAGGGTCTTCTGTGGAGTGAACATTGCCATTTTGGAGCTGTTCTTTAGGATGACATGAGTATGGCAATGTTAATAAATTCAGAACACAGCAGTTGCAAGTAGGGAAATCAACTAGGAGCAAGATGAGGTAGTGCATGCCTGTAATCGCAGCCCTCTGAAGGCAAGACAGGAAGTCACCGCAGGTTCAAATCTAGAGCCTTAGCTACATAAGTTTGAGGGTCGTCTTGACTACAAAGTGACCTTGTCACAAAAAGACAGAAAGAAAGAAAGAAAAGAAATCAGCTGCTGGGCATGGTGGCGCACCCCTGTAATCCCAGCACTTGGGAAGCTGAGGCAGGAGGATCAGTGCGAGGTCAAGACGAGCCTGGGCTACAAAAGTGAGC
>PVKN010002911.1:27599-40159 GCA_004027915.1 Capromys pilorides
TTTGGCTTTTTTTTTTTTTTTTCCTTAATACATAGGGTCATAGTATTATTTAGTTCCAGCCGGCCTTGAAATCACTAAGGTAGTCCAGGCAGTGTCAGTGTCAGTCTTTCTGTTCAGACTCCCAAGTGTTGGAATTACTGGTGTGCTCTACCGTATTTGGTTTAATTAGCCATTAAGGGTCATTGAAACTGGATATGGTGGGCTGCGTAGTGAGTTAAAGTTCAAAGAAGACTAAACTGCATAGTGAGAACCTGTCTCAAAAAACCCAGCACTTTCCCAAAGGGTCAGTGATGCTGGTGCTGTTAGGAAGAGGGACATAAAAAAGTGTTTTCTGTATTATGGCTTAAATAAATAAGAACAATTAGCAGTTATTTTAGGACTGTGGGGCTGGGGAGATAGGTCCGTGGCACAAGTGCCTGCCTGGCAAGTGCAAAGTTGTGAGTTTGAACCCCGGTCTGGCAAAAAACAAAACAAACTATATGTATATGTGTATGTATGTATAAATATATATATTTATATATTTACACATACTTATGTACATATACATACATATATGTGTATATATATATGTATATATATATATATATATATTAGGACTGTGATGTTTTTGCACAAAGTTGAAGGCATTTGAGTAACAGAATCTGTTTAAAGAACAATTAAAAGACTTGTTAAGGTCAGGCATGATGATGTATGCCTGTTATGCCAGCAGTTTGGAGCCTGAGGCAGACGGATTGCTGCTTCAAGTTCAGGGCTTGCCTGGGCTACATAGTGAGACCTTCCTTGTCTCAAAAAGACAAAACAGAACAACAAAAAACCTGTTAGATTTTATAGGATCAAAGTGTTCATGAACTATGGATTGACTTAAAAGAAAAGTTTTTGCTTGTTATTGCATGCTTCACTGACATATCCATTAGTCAGTTTCTTTATATTCATTGGGTAGCAGTTTTTAAGTTATTAAAAAAGGAGGGGTGGAGATATAGCTTAGCGGCATAAGCACCTGCCTGGCAAGCACAAGGTCCTGAGTTTGAGCTCCAGTACACACGCACACGCACACACACACACACACACACACACACGAAGATAAGCTGTAAGCTTATTATATTGCATTTTTACTATTATAGTAATTCTAAAGTACAGTAGGTACCGTGTACCCTTGCACTAGTCAGATTAGTTGAACTAGTGGGACCAAATCCCAAGCTAAAACTTAATTTTCTTGCATTAGCATCCTGAGTAGCTGGGACTGTAGTCATGTGCCATTGAATTGGCTTAAAATATATAATTTTTGTTTGGATTGGGTTTTTCTTTGTTTTGTTTTTTTCCTCTCTCTCCCTCCTCCCTCTCTCCTCTCTTTCTTTCCTTTTTTCCCTCTCCTCCCCCTTCCCTCTTTCCCTCTTTTGACAGATGTTCACAATACAGTTCAGGCTGGCTTTAACCTCTTTGTCTAGTCCAGGTTGACGTTGAACTCGTGGTAGTCCTGCTTCAGGTGCTGGAACTATAAGCATGTGACACCACACCCTGCTCAGAAATGTACAGTTTTATTAAATAAACTAAAAAGAGCTAAACACTGATCTTTTTTTTTTTTTTTTTAAATTGAAAGGAATTTTTTTTTAAATTTTATTTATTTTTATTTATTTGTTTGCTTGTTGTGTTTGTTTGTTTCTTTATTTTATTTATTTTGTGGCTGGCTCAGCCTGCCCTGGTGGTGGCGCTGGCGCAGCATGTGGTGCCGGGGATCGAACTGCAGTCCCCGCAGTTGCCTGAGCCCTCCTAAGCAGGCGCTTTAGACCACTGAACCATCTCACCGGCCCCAACACTGATCTTTTGAGATTAGGAAAATAAAATTCAAACTAAATAGGGCATGAAGATTAAAGATAGAACTCTTTAATAGATTTTTATAAAAACAGAGCAAAACAAGAATAGTTGAAAGGTTAAATAAAAGCCCAAAGCTGTTTCTTTGCAAAGACTGATGAACTAGATAAACCTCTTGTGGAAGGAAAAAGAATGGATTAAAAATAAAATTAGGAATAATACCATGTATCTCAAATACAAGAGGGAGTAACAGAATCTTACATCTTTTTGTGGATATATAACATTGTCATGCCAAAGAAAATTTCCAGAGGAAATAAGTGATATTACAGCAAAACATAAATGAATAAAATTGACCTTGAAAGTAAAAACTTGAATTTACCAGTTCCCAGTATGTGATTGAAAAGGTAAAGATTTTTCTTGAAAAGGCACTGTGACAGATGGGTACACAGCTGATTTCATATAATTTATGAAGAACAATTATAAAAAAAGCCTGCTGTGTACCATTGAAGATTCAAAGGTATTCAGTGCATTCTAAGAAACATATACTTCGATCTCTAATAATACAGTGCTAGCTGAAAGATCAGTCTCACTTCCCACTAGAAATACAAAGTTTATATATACATATTTATATTTGGGGGGGTTGAAGCAGAGTCTTAGTGTGTAGTGCATGCTGACCTTGCACTTGCTTATGTAGCTCAGACTGGCCTCATTCACAGCAATCCTCCTGTGTCAGCCTCTTGAGTACTGGGATTACAGGCATGTGCTACCACACCTCTCCTGGAAATACAAAATTTCTAAATACTGTATTGACTATTAGAACGTAAGTAAGAAGTAACACATCAGTGGTAGGTTTTTACCCAATGGAATATTTTGTAGCAATGCAAGAATTGAGTATAATCTCTGAATATACTAGGTTATGTCAAGAAAAAAATCCAGAAATGTAGCAAGTGGTCAGCAACAGCTAGGAAGGCATTTGATAAAATCATCAAGACTTTTTTGGGTTGTATAGGTTGAATATAGGGTAGTTCATTTATAGAGCATTTCAATACCTGCTTAGCATGTACAGGGTCAACAAAACAAAAACATACAGGTCAATGGAATAGAATAGAAAGCCCAGGAAAAACTCACATGTGTGGTCAAATGATTTTTGATTATGGGCCAAGATCATTCAATGAAGAAGAGAGTATGACATCAGTAGCACAGATAAAATAGTTTTGGATTAAAACAGCAAGTACCAAACGGCTGGGTGTGGTGACACATGACTGTAATTCCAGCACTCTGGAGGCTGAGGCAGGAGGATCATGTGAGTTCGAGCCTAGCCTGGGTTACGAAGCTAGCTCAAGGCCAGCCTGAACTGCATAGCGAGACCCTGTCTCAAAAAGACAAAGAAAAAACCAACCATGTACCAAGCTCCTTTCAGGTGGCAGATGTTCAGCTAAATACCTATAAAAGGAAGATAAAAAAATAAAAAGGGAGCCAGGGAGATAGCTGTGGAAGCACCTGCCTAGGAAGCCCAAGGTCCCGAGTTTGAGCCCTGGTACCACACACAACACACACAATTGTGTATTATATATATATATATATGTATTATATATAATATATATGAAGTTATATGTATGTTATATATAATATAATACATATAAAGTTGTATATATTATGCAGCATTTGCAATGCTGTATAATATATCCCACTGGGTAATATATATGATATATCCTCCTCCAAGAAATAACCAGCAAGAGTGGATACAAAAACATAAGAAAACAAGTTTCTTGACATTGATCTTGGAAATGATTTCTTCAATGTAACACTGAATGGACAGCAAAAGCAAAAATCAAGTTGGACCACATCAAATAGATCTGCACAGCAAAGGAAATAGTAAACAAAATGAAAATGAAAGGGTGGCTTTGGGCTGGGAGCCTCTGCCTTAGTTTCTAGAGTAGCTGGAATTACAAGTGTGTACCACCTTCATGGCTTTATTTATTTATCTTCCTGGCTATGTTTTGTATATGTTATCACAGTTAAGAATAAAATACTTGGGCCGGGGAGATAGCTCCATGGCACAAGTGCCTGCCTGGCAAGTGCAAGATCATGGGTTCGAGCCCTGCTCCTGCCAAAAAAAAAAAAAAAAAGAATAACATACTTGAGGTGTTAAGTTTGAAAAAATGTCTTGCAGTAGGAAATACCAAGGATTAACTTTATAAGAAGAATCTGTGATAATAGAGGCTAAGAGTTAACAAAACAAAGGAGTAAGAGAGAAAAACCTGTTCAGCAAAAGAATCCAGAAATGCAGTAAGCTGTCAGCAACAGCTGGGAGGGCATTTGATAAAATCTTCAAGACTTTTGGGTTTTACAGATTGAGCCCAGGGTAGTTCCGTGGTAGAGCAGTTCAGTACCTGCCTAGCATGTACAGGGTCAAAAAACAAAATGCATTCATGAAAAGACCCTCACATTTAGTGGTTGTCAAGGTGGTGTATATTAAAATGTGAATAAAAATTATAACCACCAAATGACATAAACACCACCTGCTGGTAGAAAAAATGGTATTGATATAGGACCTACAGATGATATAGGGAAATGTAACTCTCAACCTGCTAGATGTTAGATATGCTGAGTTTGTGTTCCACATAATTGAATAGTAAGGAACAATGAAAGAATAGGAAATATTTATTATCGATCAGGTTGCTTTGGACCCCACTTTTCCAGAAGAGGGTTTATAAAGCAAAGTGGCAAGGTGGGCACTGTGTGGGTCAAAAATAGATCAAGCAGTTAGATTACTAGCTGCTTTGGTAATTAATCTTCACCCAATGGGAAAACAGGTAATGTAGCAAGTATGCATGGAAAAACAAGGGTCTTTTTTGGAAGAGATGGGTCAGAGGTCCTGGTCACTCACCGGAGTGACAGATGTCTGTCTAGACTTCATTGGACCAGGTGTTAGCAGTTACAGTATATTGCTTGTCCCTCAGGGAAGCATGTAGGCCTGGCCTCCAACAAATGTGCCTCCAGCCAGTTGTCGTGTGTTCTCATCTTAGGCACTGACTCCCTTGAGCATTCAGCCCTGCCTGACTGCATTTAGTACTTCTGCCTGACTTAACTGTCTACAATGGTATCATTATACGTGAAATTTCACATGGTGAAGAAGTTGCTGTAGCCCCTTCAGAAAGCAATCCTGTAAAATCTGTCTTAATATTCAGGAGGCCGAGGCAGGCTATTTGCGAGTTTGAGGCCAGCCTGAGCAGCATAGTGAGACTCTTGTCTTGGGGAAAAAAAACTAACTTTAAGAACTCACTACATAAGGTTATAATGGCTTATTGATACGTTTTAGACATAATGATCACATTCATCATAGGGAATTTATACTTGTACATGAAATAACTCAATTTTTTCCTCATTCCCTTGCTGTCCCTTCAATCCCTCTTCCCCACTTTGTTTATAAAAGCTGTTTCCATTTTTGCATCTTTTCTCATTCCCTTCTCTCCCCAACTCCCCATTTGAACATTTTCTTCCATTTTTACAATATCTGTTATATATTTTGATATGCGGTTATATTTACAAGGACTTCTTATTTTTTATTTAGCACAGAGTCTCCGGGGTACAAAGTCTACAGGGTCTCACTACACAGATTGGACTCCTAGTGATTCTCCTGTTTTTCAGCATCCCAAGTACTGGGATTACAGGTTTACACTACCATGCCCAGTCTCAATCACTGTCTCAGCCTGCCCCGGCATACTGGGCATTGAACCCTGGCCGTTGTGGTCTGCCTAGCCCACTAAACTATTTGGCTGGCCCCTTACAAGGACTTTTTAAAAAGTCATTGTTCCTCAAAAATTAAATTTTGCCTCACTTGTATTTAGTGATTTAGAGTCAACTTTACTACCTTGTGAAACACTAGCATACTCTGATTTCTCTTCAGCTCATATAAGTCTTTCGCCTTCTGAAACGCTGGCATGAAAGAGGAATGGGGATAGTGACTTAAAAAGATTGTCATAACCAAGCAAATAAAAACCAGAATTCATCTGAACACTGATAATATTTTGCAAAGAAACTTGAGAAAAAAATGTATAGTATTATAGTCATAAGTTCTAGTTTAATTTTTACCGTCAATATAAAAGTGAACTCTAAAATACTTGTATCACTGTAGTTAAGGGAGGAAACTAGAGAATCCTCTGGCTTTGGATTTGCTGATAACCACCATCTTGGCCATCAGGTAACTGGCTTGCGTTCCAAACCCTCCCTGGTAAAATCCTGAAGGCAGTCAACTGAGCATCTGGTCTGGGTGCTGATGCCTGGACTGTTGCCTAACTCACCTCTGATGTGTTAATAGTTCTGGGCAAAGCCCACACACATATTTCTCTCGAGTTCAGGCTATAAACCCTTCCTCTTGTCTCAGGAGTTCAGGAATACTGTGTTGCTGCTGTCTGAGCCCGGCTTGTATTTCTTCTGTCCATGAAGTTCTTAATAAATCCCATTTTTTGTTATTAAAAAAAGATGTAATAAAAGACTGTCCGGAAGCAGGGCATGGTGCTGTATGCATGTAATCCTGACGTGTACTTCAGGAGGCCAAGGCAGAAGGATCACCATGGGTTTGAGGCCAGCCTGGGCTATATAGTTAGTTCAAGGTCAGCCTCAACCACATAGTCTCTGTCTCAAAAAACAAATCAAAAGAAAACAAAATAGGGAGGTTGGGGAGATAGCTCAGTGGCACAAATGTCTGCCTGGCAAGTGCAAGGTTGTGAGTTTGAACCCTGGACCTGCCAAAACAAAACAAAACAAAACAGCTGGCAAGATGGCTCAGCAGTCTGAAGTGCTTGCTTAGGCAACTGCAGGGACTGTGGTTGGATCCCCAGCATCACATGCTGCACCAGCCATACCCCCAGGGCAAGCTGAGGTGGCCATAATATTAAAAATCAACAACAACAACAACAACAAAAAACTCAAAGCAGTGGTAATTTATGTAGAATTTTAAAAGGATTAGCAGGTATTAAAGTTGTTTTTTAGGGAGAAATGAATGACTTAGCATTTTATGATGTAGACAGCCGCTGGAACATTCACAGGAAAACTGAATGTAAAGTTTTAATCTTTTTGGTCTTGTGTAGTTCAGGCCGACCTTAAACTTGCAGTGATTTGTCTGGCTCAGCCTCTTGAGTGCTGAGGTTACAGGTATGTATCACTATACCTGGTCTGAAAATAATTTTTTTAAAAATATGCTAGGATGCTCCAGTGGCACAGTTAGTCAGCACATGGTACATACAGAATATGTAGACAACAGTCAGCAGTCAATATTCTTTTTTTTTTTATTTATTTAGTACAGGGTTTACAGAGTCTTACTATGTAGAGTGGACTCATAGTGATCTGCCTGTATTCAGCCTCCCAAGTGCTGGGATTACAGGTTCACACCACCATGCCCTGTCTCATTTGCCTGCTCAGCTAGTGCAGAGCTGGCACAGCAGAGGGCAGGGCTGGCTGGCAGAGGCCTTTACCACATGCCTAGGATCAAACGCTGGCCACTGGCCTCTGTGACTGCCTAAGCAGGCGCTTTAATCCACTGATTAAATCCACTGAGCTATTTGGCCTGCCCTAGCAGCCAGTATTCTTAAGCTTCCTAATTATCAAAATCATCTACAATTATAGTCTAGAAAAATAAGTCAGTTTTATAAAATTAAACTTTCAGATTGAAACTTGCCCCTTGAATAGATAAAGAGAAATTGAGAAATAGGCCCTGAAAAAACTCACAAAACAGTTTATAAAAAGCAGGTGGTGTTGCCAGAGTTGCCCCTGCTGTCTTGCACCTTTAGCTGATGACCAGTGGCTGGTGGGTGGTGCTCCTTGCACACACATGCTGATATGCTTTTTGGCCTTTGAGTGAGACAGAAATCCAGTGCAACAAAGTGCTGTTGCTGCTCCAGGAACACAGGTCATGCAGCCAGTCCATTGCAGCCAATCACCAAAACAGTGCTCCACTGTAAACTTTGTGACCCAAAGGAATGTCATAAACAGCTGCATGGCATCCACTGTTGGTGTAGCTGCACACACGTGCATGACCCATTGTTGGCAGAGCCTGGGGACATGGTGTTAGCCAGATCCATGTAAGGGTGACCTGAAACATAGGGAGCAGCAGAGATCTCTTACAACTTCAGTTTGTTGTGGGGGCTAGAGACAGCAGCATTTATTTGGATTCTTTACTTCTCATTTTGGTATCAAGTCTTTCTCCAACTTGCAGCAAGGTGTTCTGGAAAGGGGCTGCATGGAACGGGTCACATACATACTTCTAAACATAGGCTCTGATTGATGAGCAAGCAGAAGGTGTACTCCATCTCCCTCAGTCCTGGAAGCATTCTTCAGCTCTGGGTACTTCAGTGTCCCTTAGCTGCTGTCAGGAGAACTTAGGATGCTGGGAGAAGTGTATTGATGCACAGGCAGGGAGCAGACCTTAGACATCACCTTAATGAGTGTCTACACTTTGTTTAGTAGACTCATACCTCGTAGCGGGCTCCTGACAACCCTCAGCAGCTCCTCTTTCTGGTGATAACCTGGTTACCAAGTAGTCAGCAGATAAAATGTAAACATCTCACAAATTTCCAGTAGCTGCCATCAATGTTGTTATAAGCCAGGTTCAATGTATTGTGTTCATGTAGATATTCAGGTGGTTCATTAGGTCATCTCTTTGGAATTCCCGAGCAAACGGCGGTACTGTTCAAACAGACCAGTTGGTGGAGCCATGGAAGCAGTAGTTGGGCAGGCAATAGTTGTGCTCCCAGAAGACATGAAGGGTGACTCTCATATTGACTATCTCATACATTTTGGTTGGCATCAAAGCTCCCTAGTGTCAGGTTCTTCTTCAGTAGCTTATGGGTCATGCAGTTGATTTCCAAGAGGTTGTCCAGCTCAACTATTGATGGCAGGTCTTCCCTTTTAAATTGTCAAGTTGCCAGTTCTAGAAACTTCTATATGGCTGCTAAGACATGCTATGTCATCAGATGGTTGAAATCTACTGACCTGCTCAGAAGTTGGACCTGTCTGTGCTTCACCAGCTTCTGCTAGTGTTAGATGGTGGAAAATGGCTCTTGATGCCTGATAGCTGCATTTTAATCTTAAACTATTTATCAAGAGGCAGTGATGCGTAGCCGGGCGTGGTGGTGCATGCCTATAATGCCAGCACTTTGGAGGCTGAGGCAGGAGGATTGATGTGAGTTTGAGACCAGCCTGGGCTACAAAAATGAGCTTAAGGCCAGCCTGAACTGCATAGTGAGACCATGTCTCTAAAAGACAAAAGAAAAAAAAAAAAAGAGGCAGTGACGCAATCTTCCAGCTGGGCTACATAATGGGTTCAAGCCCAGGCTGAACTACATGATGAGACCCTGTATCAGAAGACCAAGGAGGAAAAGTAATCTTCCTGCTCTTCCTACCATAATCTTATATGTAACATGAAATGGTCTGGCAATTTATCAAGACCCTCTCAGAAAATTGTAAAAGAAGACTGGGAGATAGCTTGGCAGTCTAAGCAGCTGCTGGGCAAGCGCAAGGACCCAGGTTCAGTCTCCCAGTACCATGTGCTGAGCTGGCTTGCACCGAGCCAACCATCAAAACCAGTACAGTGGCGCACACCTATATTCCCAGTGCTGAGAAGGCTGAGACAGGAGGATCACTACAAGTTCAAGCTGCATAGTGAGACTAAATAAATAAATAAATAAATAACTTTTTTTAAAAAAATTGTGTTTAGTACAGGGTCTCACTATGCACCTTGGACTCATAGTGATCCTGGTGTTTCAGCTTCAGTAGTGCTGAGGGCCACAGGCATGTGCCACCATACCCTGTTTTGGTGGCCAGCTCAGTGTGCCCAGGGGCAGGACTGGCATGGCATGTGGTACCAGGGATCGAACTGGGTCCTTGTGCTTGCCTAAGCAGGCACTTAGACCCCTGAGCTATCTCTGTGGCCCTAAAAAATTAAAAATATATATATAAAAGAGGGACAGGGACAGCTTAGTGTAAAGGTCCTGGATTAAACCTCCACTAATACTGCCACGCCCCAACATACATTCACAGACGTACACAGAAGAACAAAAGGAGCCTTCAGTCTAAGGATAATTTCATTCCTATTGAGGCCGTATCCTCTTAAGTGCTGTTTCCTTTGTTTGTTCTGAGATTGGCTCTTGCTGTGTTGCCTAGCTGACCTTGAGCTCATAGTGGTCCTCCCTTGCCAGCCTCCTGAATGCTGGGATTACAGGTGTGCACCACCATGCCTGATATCCTCTGTGTTATAAAATCTTTCAACTCTGGCTGGTCGAAACACATAGCCCTGTGTATGACTTTGAGGTTTATCTATTCCTTCCCTAAGTTCTTATACTGACTTGGGGAAGTTCAGTCACATGTCCAGCTGGTGCTTAGTGGGATGCATGCTTCATGGCAGTGTGCTGTAGGCTCTAGTGCTTGCCTGTCATGTATGTAGCTCTCTCTGTCACTCTGACCAATGAGTTCTACCCTACTTAGAGTCATTACGTTCTCCAAGTATGTGTGGCTGCACTTGGGCCTGGAAACCTCTCTAGGCTGGGATAGGCAGTCAGAGGGCTCACCTTGTGGTCTTTTTATGCTCAGTGTTCTGCACTCCCTGTTGTCCAGTGCTCCTGAATCACTGCTTTATATATTTTGTCTGTTTTGTTGTTACTTAAGATAAGAGGGTAAATCTGGATCCCCTTATTCCATCTTGGCTGGTAGTGAAAGTAACTGGGTAAGAGCAAAGCGCTCTAACCCAAAGACAGTGGTAGATGAGAGATGGGAAAAAGGAGTGTTAAACCTTTGCCCAGGTGTAAATTCATAGAAAGTATTAACACATATTTTACTTTAACTTTATGTCTGAGAGGTCCGAAGTAAGATTTATTTAATATTATGTAGTAATAAAACATTTAGGTCCCCACAAGTGCTTCTGCACCAACCATGCCACCTTCATGGAACTCAGCACCAAAGCCCATCGTGGGCCTGGGCACTTGAAACTCTCCCCTAGGCAAAGTCAAAGAAGCAGTAAAGGCAGCCATCGATGCAGGATATCACCACATCAGCTCTGCCTACACCTGTCAGAATGAAAATGAGTTGGGAGAAGCAATCCCAGAGAAGATTCAAGAGAAGCTTGTGAGGCGGGAGGACCTCTTCATTGTTAGCATTGTGGTCCACATTTTTTGAGAGATGCTTGGTGAAGGAGGCCTACCAGAAGACTCTGACACTGGACTACCTGGACATCCACCTCATTCACTTTCCTCAGGGACTTCAGGCTGGGAAGGAACTCATCCCCTAAGGTGATAAAGGCAATATCTTCTCCAGTAAAATAACATTCCTGTATGCATGGGAGGTCATGGAGGAGCTGGTCGTTGAGGAGTTGGTAAAAGTACTTGGTTGTGTCTCCAACTTCAACCACTTCCAGATTGAAAAGCTCTTGAACAAGCCAGGGCTGAAATATAAACCAGTGACAAACCAGGTGGAGTGTCGCTCATACCTCACCCAAGAGAAACTGATCTAGTACTGCCTCTCCAAGGGCATCACTGTCACTGCCTGCAGCCTCTTGGGCTCTCCAGACAGACCTTGGGCCAAGCCAGAGGACTCTACTGCTAGAGGATCCCAAGATTAAGGAGATTGCTGCAAAGCACAAAAAAAACCCACAGCCCAGATTCTGATCCAGTTCCATATTGAGGAATGTGGCAGTGATCCCCAAATCTGTGATACCAACTCGCATCATTTTTTTTTTTTAAACTTGGTTCTTTTTTTTTTTTTTTTTTGTGGGACTGGGGTTCGAACTCATGACCTTGCACTTGCCAGGAAGGCCCTTGTGCCACTGAGCTATCTCCCTGGCCCTCAACTTGCGTTATTGAGAACTTTCAGGTCTTTGACTTGAAGCTGAGTGATGAGGAGATGGCAGCCATCCTCAGCTTCAACTGTAAGTGGAGGTCTTGTTTTTTTTTTTTTTTGTCTTCTTGAGACAGGGTCTCACTATTCAGTTCAGGCTGGCCTTGAGCTCACCTTTGTAGCCCAGGCTGGTCTTGAACTTGCACCGACCCTCCTGCCTCAGCCTCCCAAGTGCTGGCATTACAGATGTGTGCCACCACGCCTGGCTTCTGGAGGTCTTGTATTATATAAGACCTGGCATGTCACGTTTGGTGGAGTATCCTTTCAATGCTGAATCACCTGATTAGATAATACTGCCTTCTCGCTGTGTAGAGCACATTTCCTGTGAGACCTCTTTCAGCCAAGGTTTCAGAACCCATGTTGTGCCTCAGCTGATTGCAGGCAGGCTTTAGGCAATGCTGTATTGGTAAAGCCTGTGTTTAATCAGGAGCAGACATCATGGCAAAGCATGACTCAGGAGAGTTTTTTTTTTTTTTTTACTTATTTGATCTGTCCAGATGTTTGTTAAGTGCCAGGATCCCTGCTAACATTGAGGATGCAATAATAAAAATAATAGAAAATAAGATAATATAGAAATGTTTTTACTATTTTAATGTTTTTAATATGTTGCACCTTTGGTTCATACCTGGAGTTGAGAATGCTATTAGAAAAAAGTTTAGGTACTTACTAAGGTAGAATGAAATTTGATTTGCACTTGCTCTTTTTTTTTTTTTTTTTTTAAGCGCATTTGTTTATACCATGATTTTGTTTCATCTAATCTATTGTGAATTTAAATGGCAAACCTGTTGGCTGTAGGGCAACAGGAGTTTTTAACATAGCATATTATTACAGACACTGATGAGGTTTAATGCGTAACTTACAAA